>JAHDIT010000035.1:0-117186 GCA_019232045.1 Ogataea degrootiae
GTCCATCTAGGTAGTCTCCCTCTTTAACATTGACTTCCTACAAGATATAATGACAATCCGCTTTCTATACATCAACATGTTTTTGTCTATTTAAGAGGGATCTATGAATTTCGTATGTACACCTTTTATAGCTCCTTTTACCTTTTGGTTTAGTCAAGCTATATTGCCTGAAGCAAAAAGTGTTTAGGTATAGTCCTTCCGACCGTATACCAGGAACATAGCCGTGCTACTACACTAATACAGCCATACGTATACACACAGTATAGTACCACAAATAGGAGATTTTATTATCTGTTACATTATTAACTTATTGAATCTATTTCAATCGGATTACATCTATTAATCCAATTGTGTATTACCAAAATAGTCACACGATCTTGAATAAGTCTCAACAACTGAACTCACTTAGTAAGTAGCCGATACTATTTTAATAACGCCGAGGAGGTATCCACGACTAAACTACCTTATATTTTAGCTATGCTACTCATACTCCTAAAAGGTAGGGATACTAGAAATAGGTATATAATGTTTTCTCAATCTTCGATAGTTTTTTTATGCTTTCTTCATATTCGCAATTTTTACATTATCCCTCTCATTATTCAATTCTTAGTTTCTACTATTTTCCTTTCTTTGCATCTATTTTTATTGCTATTATCTAATTTAGCTTTTCCCTGTAAATGCAATTTGAGGTCAATTTGCCTCCAATGAGATTTGAATTTACCTAAAATATTTCCACTCATTTATTACAAGAAAAGGTCAATATCTAAAATTTAGTATATCATTCTACTAAGTTTATATATTTACTTAGTTTTTTTTGGCAAATATGTAAGGATTCTGCCTCCTTATAGGACGCCGCCCTCATAACGACGTGACATCATTCTTGTAACATTGCTGCCCCCCTTTTTGCTCCCTTTTTATTTGAGACTCCACTTTCCCTTATCCTCTCTACTTTTCCTTATCCTTTCATTTGAAGCTCTACTTCCCTCATTCAGATAAGTATTGTTTTGATTCTCTTAATTAGAATCTCCTCCCTATGTTGTCAACAACTTCGTTGACTCCCTGATTATTACTAGATATAATGGTCTATGTAATAGAGATTACGATGTTACTCTGATTACTAAGCAGTTTACCCTACCTTAGTTCCCTTATCGAGAAGAGTCTCGATATCCTTTCCATCAACCTGAAGGGTTTTTGGTCTATATTAATTATGTATTCTTGCCTTACGTACGTTATTTAGTGACCGTTTTACCTTCTAGGAAGATCAGTCTTCTGGGGAAATATACTTCTCGCTTAAAGCACATCTTTAAGCCGTATACATTCAAAACTAAAGACCAGCTACTACTTACTATACAACTAAAGTAGTTAAGCTCACTTTTACAGATTGAGTAATAAATTGATATTCTCTTTGATACTCCTTCTCCCCAATCGATAGGAAAGGGATCTAAATAGAAATATGGGAAATACTAAACTACTAGACTTATAGTGTAATAAGTAGGATTGTATAGGTAGTAGCTCAGCTATATTCCTGGTATACGGTCGGAAGGACTTAACCTAAACACTTGTTGCTTCAGAGAATATAGCTTGGTAAACTAAAGGGTAAAAAGAGCTATAAAGGAGTACATACGGAATTCATAGATGCCTGTAAATAGGCAAAAACCCCTTTAGAGAAATGTTGGGCTGGAAGTAAAGGTTTATCCTCAGACCTTTACACCTATCATTCATCCAGTGTGTTATATAATCTTCTTTACCGATAATATCTGGTAACTCTATTACAAATACACAAATATATATAATAAAATAATAAGGAAGGAATTCACAAGATAAGAGGTGAAACAAAATATAAAGATGAAACAAAAGATAAGAAGTGAAACAAAATATAAAGGGTGAAACAAAGATGTAACAAAAATAGGAGATAAATAGTAAAGTCCGAAAACAGTTGGTTAAATATAGTAAGGAGGAGAATGTAGGATAGATACCTTACAAAATATACAATAAATTGAGTACACTGTTCGTTTTATCGTGAATTTCTTCTTAATTGTATTGTTATAATTTCTTGTTCTTCCTCTTTTCAAAATGATTGGAATCCTTTTTCAATGGAAAAACTTCAACTATTTATAATGAAATATGATTGAAAACAAACTAAACTTCAAATCACTACCGACTAACTACAAGCAATGAGACTAGGATGAAAATCGAGCAAAAGAATTTTCGAGAAACCAAAAGAGGCATTAAACTTGACTAACCATTTTGAGCCACTCAGCATCTGAATCCTTACAAAATATGTAAGGTATCTTATCTATCCCTACATTCTCATCCTACTATATATATATAGTATTAGGAAGAGGTGAGAACCGAACAAGTGGTTAACAAACAATAAAAAATTTCCAGGGGAAGAAGGAGAAAAAGCCGACTTCGAAATGGCAGAGTGTTTTGCTTTTTTGTATTTTGTTTGGTTTTTATGGATTTGTCTTGTTCTCTGCGTCTGGGGTTAGGTTGGGTTGGTGATTAGTTGGGGTATATACTGACCAATTGACACCATAAATGTGCACACTATCGACTTGACTATCAAGAATACCCTATTAAATAACAGTTTTGCTAACTTTAGTTGACATAATAAACCTACAATGGAAGGATGGAGAGAAGTAAGTATACAGGTTTGTCTAGAGATATATATATCTATATATTCTATCCTCAATGCATCCATCTCTGAACCACTAACACCAACCGTTATTTGAATTGCCTGTTTTCTTTTAGATATCGAGGACTCCTGCTTTAAGGCTGCCAAAAAATTCTCCTCCACTTAAACCTGGCCAACAGCCCCTGAAAATGATTACAACTATAACGTTTGATGACTCTCATGAGTTGATCTGGGTTGGTGACTCAGATGGTTATGTCTATTCTTACAATGGGATTAAATTGACTCCGTATACCTCAGTGAGGGCTCATACATCAGCCGTTATTAAGATTTTGAACCACAAGAAAGGTATTGTTTCTTTATCTTCGGATTCAGTTAGATTTGGAACCAGAGAAGGAATCACCAAGTTTGTTTTGAAATCAGACAATGATCTCAATGGTTTAGCATGTATGTCTTATACTTCAAACACCCAAACTGAGCTTCTGGTTGCAGGTTCTGCTCAATTACTCAACAACAGGATCATCAAAATCGATTTACTAAGCGGCTCTATATCGGGACATATCGACTACTCTGGTGACGTTATGTTGATGGATACCAACTTGAAATATGTCGTTTTGGGTAAAGTTGATGGTTTTGTAGATATATTAGACCCTAGAGCAAGCACAATTGTAAAGACTTTCAAAGCACATTCAGCTAGCTTATCGACCATTTCCGTTAAAGATAATTTTCTAGTAACAACTGGTTATTCACTGAGACACGATCAATACATACCTGACCCTTTGGTTAATACATTTGATCTCAAGAACCTCACAACAATGACACCAGTCACTTTTCCAATGGGTGCAGCACATGCACATTTACATTCACGTTTACCTAATGTTACTGTTGTTGTTTCAAACATGGGCCAAATTAATTTCATCGATATTTTCAATCCAAGTTCTATTCAACTTTACCAAGCAGAACTGACATCATTTTTGGCTTTGTCCGATATGTCTGCATCAGGTGCATGCTTTGCCTTCACCGATGCTATGCAAAATCTATACTTATGGTCAAACTCTAACAATATGTTGAAACCTCCAAGTTTTGTTGTCTACAGCACTCCATTGATATACCCAACTAAAGATGATGAAATAATTCCAATGTCCAATAGACTAAGTTACGATTTTGAAACTCCGCTAAATTCCATCAAATTACCACATTATAATACCATGTTATTATCTGCTTGGCCGGCAGAAATGAAATTTGAAACTGGTAAAGTTCCAGCACAGATAGATCCTGAAATTTTGAGAAGTTGCAAAACGATAGATGGATTCACCATAGCACGTTACAATAAAGAAAAATATGGCCATAGAAACGTTGTTCATAATTATGAACCACTATTTGAAAAGAACCAAAATGATAAATTCCCAAAGTTTATTAGTGAAAGAGATGACGACGACGAAGAAGACGAACACAAGGTGAAACTCAAACACGATAAAATGAAAAGTGCATTTATCAGTATATCTCCCAATGGCGATGTTCCTAATTCTTTCAAAAAGGTTGATATCTTATACAGTAAGTTTGGAGTTGATGACTTTGATTTCGACTTTTATAATACTACAAGACATGCGGGTTTGGAAACTCATGTTGATAACTCCTATTGCAACGCTATTCTTCAATTGTATAGATTCATACCATCAATATTCAACTTTGTTGTGAAAACGTTGGCTGAGGACGTCAGCTATGATGATTCTGTTCTTGCAGAACTCGGTTATTTGTTTGACATGCTAGTGAAGGCAAATGGTAAACATTGTGCAGCGTCCAATTTCCAAAAATTGTTCACTTCTTTACCAGATGCTAAAAGACTGGGATTGATCGACAATGATGGTAAACCAAAAGATGATTATGGACAAAGAAGGTTGATCCAAACTTTCAATAGATTTCTGCTGGAAAAACTATCCCTGGATGAAAAAGTTTTGTATAATTCAAACTTGTCATTCCATTTGAATTCGATCTGTGGAGTTTTGACAGAAACTTCGGTCACTTCTATGTTCTGTAAGTTGGACCACAAGAGAACTTCTATTTTCCACTCAATTGACGTAAACACGATCCCACCCCCACCTCTTATTCCAACGGATCAGACAATTTTGAAATACATGGAAGCTTCAATGAACAAAGTTATTCAACACAGAATTTTGTGTGAAAATTGTAAAACTCAACATAATGTGGATGCTGCATTATGCATTGGCGCATTACCACCTGTTGTTACTTTGAATTTAGATTTGAATAACGAGCAAATGAACGAGATAAGAAACCACAAGAACTGGTTGGTTCCTGAGTTCTACGCTACAACATCTCCATCAGGAAGACCGATATTGAGAACTAATGTTATTGCTGGTGGTTCGACTAATTTGAAGAAGTATGAATTAATGGGTTATGTTGCTCAAATAACATCCAGAGACAGTGTCAATCACTTGGTGACGATGATCAAGATCAATGATAGCAATGATGGTGACAATAGTAAATGTAAATGGCACTTGCTCAATGATTTCTTGGTTACCGATATTTCCGAAGAGGAGGTTTTGAACTTGTCATATTGGTGGAAGAGACCCGTTGTTGTTATTTATAAAGACTCTACTATTGGCAACACTTTCAGTTACGAGGACTGGAAGAGTAGCATTGACGACTCCATCTTATACAGAGATCATTTTGCTAAAGGTACAAGGGAAGATAAGATCATTGAGTATGAGTTATTGACTAGCCAAGAAGCTCCAAAACCAGGTACATTGGTTGCCATCGATGCAGAATTTGTTCAATTATCTCCTGATGAGTACGAGTTTAAAGCCAATGGTACAAGAACTCTAATGAGACCAAGAAAATTGACACTAGCTAGAGTTTCAGTCTTAAGAGGCGAGGGTCCGAAAGAAGGTAAAGCTTTCATTGATGATTACATATTAACAAACGAATCACAAATCGACGATTACATAACTTCATTCTCAGGTATTGAAGCTGGGGATCTAGACCCAAACACCTCTAACAAGACCGTGGTGACACTGCAAACGGCGTATAGAAAGATGTGGCTCCTTTTGAACTTGGGTTGTGTCTTTGTCGGTCATTCATTAGGTGGTGATTTCAGAACTATCAATATCCAAATCCCGCCAAGACAAGTCAGAGACACTGCTGAATTCTTCTATTTAAAGAAAGAAAAGAGAAAGTTGGGTTTGAAGTTTTTGATTTATCAGTTGTTTAACGATAAGATCCAAACGGGGAATCATGACTCCATTGAAGATGCATTAGGTGCCTTGAAATTGTATAAGAAGTATTTGGAGCTGAAGGAGAACGGACAGTTAGAAAGTACATTGAACAGGATTTATTTAGAAGGACAATTCTCCAGATTTAAGGTTCCGTCATAACATAATTCAACTCAACGCATACGTACTGCTATATATGTATACTACTGTTAAATTTATGTAAATTCGTTCGAAAGCTGTAATATTTAATCACGTATACAAAATAATCAACAAATAAATAAATATCCAATTGAGATAAATAATAAATAAAATATATTAAAAAGGGGGGGGGCGTCTAATTTTGCATGTTGAGCAAGTTCAATGAAGAACCTTTTGAATTCTGTTGTTGTGCCCTAGTAGTTGGTTGATACTGCATTGGGTTCTTATGCTGGTGTTGTTGCTGCTGTAATTGTTGTTGCTGTTGTTGATGCAGATTATGTTGATACTGCGCATACTGCATCTGATGCTGCTGCTGTTGTTGTTGGTGCAGTTGGTGTTGTTGATATCCATTAGCGTGCATGTGTAGTTGACTTTGAGAATTATGAACTTTTGGCGCTTTTTTCTTCGCATGACAGTTGAATTCATTACAGTTTTTCTTCCACATTGAACTAACTATTTCGTTGAGTTTATCCAAATCACCAGAGAAGGTTCCATCTTCGTGTACTGAATGGTGACTTTCTTGTTGCAATGCCTTTGATGATTGCTGATCTTTGATATCTCTTGTTTTCTTGATGTCTAATTGTTCAGGTTTTTCCTTCAATCTAGTCAATGATCTTATCATTGGATTGTTGTATCTTCTTATATTTAGGAATTCTCTGGATAGTTTCTCAAATTCAAGTCTAGTTGCATTCGTAACTAAGTAACTGTTTGATTCTGAAATATCAACAAGTGAGTTCAAATTCTCTCTTTGAAGCCATAATCTTTGCTGAGTTCTGGTTTCAATCGTTGGTTGTTGAGTAGACATAAACGAATTGAAATTGTTACCCCCACTTATATCGTTACTGCTAGTATTATTACTATGAGTGTTCTGATATGAAAAGGAGCTCATATTAGGGTGCGATTGATATGACTCTTGTCTTTTGAAAGATTGATGCGTCGGAGTGTTTAATGGTTTGTTTGCATGATTACTTGTGAAACCAGCCATTCCTTTAATGTTAACATTTGATTGTTGGAATATCATAGAATTGGAGCTTGTAGAGGATATCGAATTAGAAGAGTTTGTCTTCTCCAATTCAGCTTTCTTAACTTCATTTTGTAAACTATCGAAATAACCTAAATCTGAGTTATTATTTCTGTAATTTGTATGAACGGTGTCAGATCCATTTGATGTATGTGGTAGCTGTTCATAATTTTGATAGACAGGTCTTTCTTGTCCGGTTGACTGAGAAAGTAAGAAGGTTGCATTGTACAGCTGTGATTTTAAGGATTGTTCGGGATCTTGTTTTTGCATGTTTGACAGTTCACTGTATCTTTGCTTGCCTTGGTCTGAGGGCTGATTTTGATATTGGGGTTTGATTGATGGTCCTTGCATATCAACAACTCTTTCGTTATCATCAAATGACTCAACTTCCTCCTCATCTTCTTCTTCATCTGGGTTGATCTCGCCTGATGAATCTTCAGAATGGTCCGAATCCAGCTGTTTCACATCTATCAGTTGTTTGTGCTTGGCTAGTTTTGGATTAAGAGTCTTCAAATTCGTCAAACTTTTAGTTCTAGCAGATGCTGTCAGGAGGCCGGTTAACTTGGTTGATGACTTGTTCCTTAGTACATCACCGGATGATTTCGATCTATTCATGTTCGGCCTCTCCATAACTTCATTTATCGTTCCATTTCCAGCTGAATCATTTGATTTTATCTTAGTGAGCTTGTTGAGATTCTTTCCATACGATGAATTCCTGCTGACTTTACCTGCTGTGAACTTTTTCACTGATTTCTTCTTTGGGGCAGGCTCATCCTTTAGTGAGCTTGATGACTTTCCTCTTATCAAGGCAGAGTGAGGATTTGTGTACTGAGACATGATGCGATATCAGTTCAATTCACTGTTTATGAATAACAGAAGGCTAATGAATACTAATATATGGATATAAAGAACCAAAAGGCTAACAACAAGGATGAAATTGCTGCTTTCAAATTGCAGTTATTCGAGTGAATAATTCCAAATGGCACAGGAATCCAAAAATACTTTATTTTATTTTGTAAGGTGCGTTTTTCAACTTCTAGCGCATTTTTGTTTTGTTTAACTATCAAATATTTGAATACCGAAACTATTGATAATGCAACTTTATTCACGTTTAGCAGTTTATTACAGGCGAATACTGTATCAATTGAGATATTATATAACAAATTACAGTTCAATTATATACTGACAGAATGGATTTATATCAAGTTGCCCATTCATATTTGAAACAAATCTTATCAAGCGATGATAAAGACAATAAGAACGAAATCAGGGTCTTGTTGTTAGACAGCCAAACTTCGTCAACCATCTCAATGTACAGTACTCAATCAGAACTATTAAGAAATGAAATATATTTGATGGACAAGTTAGAAAACTTTGAAAGGGATAAACTTCGGAACTTGAAGTGTATCTGTTTCTTGAAACCTGACGATGCCACCATCTCCAATTTATCCAAGGAAATCTCCAATCCTAACTACTTGACATATGAAATATACTTCAACAACATCATCTCCAATCCAAGATTAGAAAGATTAGCGGAATCAGATGACTTGGAAGTGATTTCTAAAGTCGTTGAAATATTCCAAGATTACTATGTCATCAACAAACAACTCTTCACCTCAGTTAACATTGACAATCCACTATCCGAAAATGCCATTGATTCTTGGAATATGCCAGCGTACACTCAAGCTGTTGATAGCTTAACTTCACTATTACTTTCTTTGAAATACAAACCTATTATCAGGTACGAATCCAACTCCAAAATGTGTGCAAAGTTGGCAAACGCCACGAATTTCGAAATTAATTCAAACGCCAACTTGTTCAACCAATTTCCAACCAAAGATACACCTCCATTGTTGCTAATCTTAGATAGAAAAAATGACCCTATTACTCCATTACTGGCTCCATGGACATACCAATCAATGATTCATGAACTAATTGGGATCAAGAATAACACAGTGGATTTATCCAATTTACCTAATGTTGCTGAAGAATTGAAGACTATTGTGGTGAATCAACTACAAGATCAGTTCTACAAAGACTCGATGTATTTAAACTTTGGTGAACTATCCGAAAGTTTGAAAAAGTTTATTGACATGTACAAATCGAAGACAAAGACTAATTCAAACATCAGTTCAATCAAAGACATGAAATTCTTTCTTGAGAACTATCCTGAATTCAAGAAGACTTCATTGAATCTATCCAAACACATGCTACTTTCAACTGAAATTGATAAAAAGATCAATGAAATGAGACTGTGGGAAGTTGGAGAACTTGAACAGTCAATGGCAGCTAACGACAACCACAACAGTGACTTAGCTGAACTGGAAAACCTTTTATTCGACAAAAAGACAACAGCAGCCGGTGCACCGCTTCCACCACTCTCCGATTCTTTGAAACTAAAACTACTATGTCTCTATGCTTTGAAATACGAACATCACTCCAACAAACAACTAACGAGATTAGTGAGTACTTTAAGGCAATCTGGGTTCCCACCAGAAGACCTCCAATTCATAAACGTGTTGATTCACTACGCTGGCTCATCAAAGAGATTCAAAAACGAAGATGATTCTATATTCGATAAAATATCCAATTCAGGAAGCGGGCTGGTGAACGGATTGAATCTACGTGGGAACATCGACTCAGGAAACGTTTACATGCAGCACATCCCAAGAGTCCATGCTGTCCTAACAAAACTGTTCAAGAACAAACTAAACGGGTCGTCGTATCCGATTATAAAACCAAACGGATTGGATTCTTTTTCTGGGACTGATAAAGTCCCACCACAAGAAATTGTGATATATATTGTGGGTGGCGTCACTTATGAAGAGGCTAGGTTGATTGCTGAGCTGAACCAGAATAACGTTTCATTGAAGATAGCTATTGGTGGTACAAACATTGTCAGTTCGAGTAAATTCATGGGTAATTTGAAAACTTGTGGTGTTCATTGGGGAGGATCAGCCGGTGGTGTTTCCAATTAGAACCAGTTATATAGCGGGTTTTTAAATTTTGTTACTGTCGTTTTCTGTTTTTCGTTTCAAAAAAAATACCAAGTTGATAAACTATACAACTAAAAATTAAACTTTTGTCTATATAAATACATACTACATGTTCGATATATCGCCCTTAACAAATTACGAAAAACACAAACCAATATGAACCTGATTTGTTTTCCTTCCTAACCGTATCTGTTGTCCCAATCGTTTAACTTGCTCGTTAGACTGTCCAGTTTCAACACTGAGTCATTGTAACATTGCACCAAGGTCTTTTGTAGCTCGGTGATTTCCCCATCTTCATTCCGAGAAGTGAGTAAACTGTTTTTGAAATCTTCTTCATTTGATAGTTCAACTTGTACGTTGGAGATAAATTCCATTATTGATACTATTCTTCTTCTCATCTCATTCATGCTGATTCTGGAACTTGGTAAGTTTGCAGTGAATGGTTTAGACTCACTAAGTTGTTCTTTTGAAACTTTATCCTTTTTAGGCTTTGATGCAGTTGGAGTTGAATTATTAGTTTTCGATGGACTTTCATCTTTGACCTTTGATTTTCTGGATTTAGGCTTTTCGATTTTAACTGGTGGTATAGAATTCTCTGATGCTGATGAGGTTGGTGGAGTCTTATGTGCTGGTGCAGTAGTTTGACTAGCGATGGTCGTATTTGTATCATCATCTGCAGAATGTTCTTCTTTGACACCACCTTTCTTTCTTGATGATCTAGTTTCCCTTGTCGCAGATTCATTGGATGAAGACATATTCAAATCTTCTGGTTGCACTCCACTTTCTTTAGCGCTTTCTTCTAACGCTTTCTTTAACATCAGTTCATATTCGGCATCTCTGGAATTTAAAGTACCCCTAGTTCTTTTTCTTCTTTCATGTTCTTCTAATAATCTTTCTCTTTTAAGATCCTCTCTTGTTGGCGTGGTTGATTGTATTGGTGAGGCCGAATTATGCGAAAGTGACGCAGCTTGAGGGGATTTAGCAGTGGTAGCTGCTGTGGCGGTTGCTGATGTAGGGATAGTTGAGGTTGTTTCAGGAACATGTGACTCGGTATTGCTTACAGATGGTGGTTCGATATCGGTGCTAGTAGCATTTGTACTGCTGCTGTTGTTACTGCTATTAATCGCAGAAGTTGAACTTGCACTAGTGGCAGACGTAACTCTTTTCCTCTTGTTCCGTTTGGATGCTTCTAAATGTGGATTGTACCGACTTCTTTTGAAACCATACTTATCAGTAAACAAGTCATGCAGGTCAGGCTTACACTGTTCACACCAATATTTTTCAGGTGAGTTGTCTTCATCTTTGATACCAACACAGTAACCATGTTGCCACACAGAACAATCTTCACATTGAATGAAGAACCCAGTATCAACTTCCTCAAAGTCAGTGGATGCATCTGGAGGGATGATTAAATCGTCATTGCCACATGTGCATCTGGTAACTTCTTCAACTAGGTCTTCTTCATCATCTTCTCCATAGGACGCAGGGTGATCTTCATACTGTTCTTCATATTCTTGGGGTTGTTGCTGTTGTTCTTGGTGTCGTCTAGATCTACGAGATGGCATATTGTCAGTGTATATTGCTTTTTTTTAGTCTTGTTTCGAAAGTGTTGCTTCTTTCCTAGTTATGGTTCTTGTCAAGTTCTTGCTTAGGAGGATAGGATACAGGTGTATATGATAATAAGGAAATGGGCAAACCGGAAGCGTGAATTTGCGCCGTATGTAGTTATCGTATCAATTTGGGTAATCAGTTTGATAATTCAGCTTTAATTGGAATACACATGAAAAGAAGCAAGTGTAGCAAAGGGATGCCATTCTATTCCACACCACCCATCTAAAGTAACAATACAATACAAAACAGATCAGGGATTATCTCTAGAGAGAGTCTCTTCCCCCCCCCGGCAGGGTAACTATTGACCAAAATCGACGCGTCGGTAAAAGTTTAATTACCCGCCACAGTTTTCAACTGTCACTCCTCGAAGGCACGTGACTTACGGTTTTGTCTTTGTTTGTTCCTTCGTCCGAGAAGTTGATCGATGATGCATGGTTTTTAGCAACCTGAAATATATATATAGGTGTTTTCACTTCTTCCGTTCAGCCTATTACCTCCTCTTGATCTTTTTTTTTCTTCATCAATTGACATCATAAATCAAAATGGCTTATACTACTAGACAAGTTGGTGCTGCTAACACATTAGAATACAAGGTTTACCTTGAAAAAGATGGCAAGCCAATCTCTCCATTCCATGACATTCCGTTATATGCTGATGAATCAAAGCAAATCTTGAACATGATTGTTGAAGTTCCAAGATGGACTAACGCTAAGTTAGAAATCTCAAAGGAACAAAACTTAAACCCAATCATCCAAGATACCAAGAAGGGAAAGTTAAGATTTGTCAGAAACTGTTTCCCTCACCACGGATACATTCACAACTACGGTGCCTTCCCACAAACTTGGGAAGACCCAAACGTTGCTCACCCAGAAACCAGAGCTAATGGTGATAACGATCCTTTAGACGTCTGTGAAATTGGTGAACAAGTTGCTTACCCAGGTCAAGTTAAGCAAGTTAAGGTTTTAGGTGTTATGGCTTTGTTAGATGAAGGTGAAACCGATTGGAAGGTTATCGTCATTGATGTCAACGATCCATTAGCTCCAAAGTTAAACGACATTGAAGATGTTGAAAAGCACTTACCAGGTTTATTAAGAGCTACTAACGAATGGTTCAGAATTTACAAGATTCCTGATGGAAAGCCAGAAAACCAATTCGCCTTCTCTGGTGAATGTAAGAACAAGAAGTACGCTGAAGAAATTATTGAAGAATGTTCTGAAGCGTGGAAGAAGTTAATTGCCGGTGAGGTTGATCCAAAGGGTATTGATTTAACCAACACCACTTTATCATCCACTGCTGCTTTCTCTTCTGTTGGTTCTGCTCCAGCTGCTTCCCCATTACCAGCTGCACCAATTGACAAGTCCGTTGACAAGTGGTTCTTCATCTCTGGTTCTGCTTAAGTTATTTTATCCAGTCTTTGTTCAATCTATTGAATTTGATTTCTGTTTTTTTAGGAATTACTTATATAGAAATTCATCAAACTAACAAATTCTCAACTCTGTAAAAGGCACAATGTAAACTTTTGTTGTAAATTCGTAAAAACATATGCATATATTGAGTATTAAATATTAAGGGCATTCGTAACAAACTTTTCGATTTTATCCAAATCCTTTAAACCACCAGTTTCAACACCCCCACTAACGTCAACACCAACACAACCATTAACCTTCAAAGCATCCTTCACATTCTCTGGCGTTAAACCACCCGCTAAAATGTATCTACCGTTCAAACTTTCACAAAACAAGGCAGCGTCATCCCAGTTGATAACCTTGCCTTCGCCACCAACTTCTGAGTCCAATAAAGGCAAGTAATGCGATCCAGCAGTAACAGCATCTTTGATATTTTCTTTCTTTAGAACATATCGAGCGATAACAGGCCTACTTGATCTCTTACAAAATTCAGGGAAGTCCTCTGACCCATGCAATTGCACAAAATCCAATTCCAATTCATTAGCTATGTCAAGCACTTCATCGATCTGCTGGTTTCTGAAAACACCGACCAAATAAGGACCATTATCGATAGCCTTTTGGGCACAGTATTCGAACCATTCAGGTTCTTTACCTTCATAATCAGGAACGCAATATTTAACATGTGTTAATAAATCTTTTGAGTCTACGTATTCTCTTTTCAAACATTCTCGCTTCGTCTTACACAATTTGCTTATTTGTTTTGCCTGTGAATGGTCAATAGTTCTTGCACGGTTTGGCACTAGGATGACTCCAAGCAAGTTGGCCCCTGAGTTGATTGCCTTTGTTGCAGCTTCCACGGTTTTCAAACCGCAAATTTTCACTATTTTGTCGGATGATGACATTCCAAAATATTTTTTATCTTTCTGGTAGTATTATGAGCATCTGGATTTACTTTACAGTTCAACAATCAGGAGAGTTACCTTACGCCTAGGTGGAGAGAACAGTCACTTTTGTTCCAGTATCTTTAAAGATCGAGTTGTACTATGTGAGTAATCTTGACAAGGTGTGATTACGTCATTACCTTGAAGAAACGACGCATCGATCGACTACTTTTTTTCAAGTTCTATCCCATCAGAAAATCCGGGGGCTGTAAAGGTGTAAACATCTAATAATAAGTCCATTTACAACCATTCACTTGACACAGCACTTTATGGATACATCCAGAGCGAGAAAAATGAAACAACACCAACTACATCCACATACACTGATAATTGATCAATATAAATGGGAGTCTTTTCACACTTAAAGTCCAATTTGAAGAACAAGATTGAGTCCCAGGTTCAACAACATCAAACTCAGATTAACCAACAGAGTCCAAGTTACTTAACCCAGACAAATGATCAACCACCTCCGATCCCAAGCAGAGACTATCAATCCTCCGTTCTTACACAAAGCCAGCAACAGCAGCAACAACGGCAGTATAAATTAGAAACGCAAATGGCTGGCCTAAGCTTTCATGACGACCTTTTCAAAGATCCAATTTCTAGAAACAAGCCAGTGTCTCAAATCCAAGAAACATCAGTTCATCCTGTTCCATTACCTTCGTTTTATGATGGTGGTAACAAACCAATCCAAACTAATAACTTTTATGGTAATTTCTTGGTTGGCGAACAAAATTTACCTGTTTGGACTCATCCGTACAGTATTTGGAAGAGTTTAGATGATAATTTCAAGGGTCTTGGTGTGTCACATACCAACAATGCACAAAAGGTTTTTGGAGATGACCCGACAAGTAATCCAGTCAAATACTTTTTCAATCCTGTTGGAATCTGTTCTTTATTGTTAGGTGCATATGAATTCCAAAACGGTTATTCTTTCAAAGTTGGTGAATGCGAAAGATTTAGCTGTGGTTTGAGATTTGAAACCAACAATGGCGGTAAGATGGATGTCAAAGCTGTTCAAGGTATGGGTTTCATAACTGCAGTGTATTCAGGAAATATTAAGCCTAAGATCAGCAGTAAAGTTGGATTCCAAAGCTTTGACAAGTGTGAAACACTTGGTAATGGATTAACCAAGTATGTTGCCACTTTATTCGACCAAACGAAATGGGCTCTATACTCCACAGGTGTATTTACATTACAAGACGCTAATAATATTAATATGAGCTCACCAGCAGGTAATCAAACTATTGTTCAACTTGCTAAACTATCCGGCAATGATATGGATCAATATAACTTTGCCGCTGGTTGTTATGTTACTGGCATGACGTTATCTGCTAAATGTGATGGTGTTAATGCCACTTACTGTTTCAATTATCAATTATCGGGATCATCTCACAGTAACAAGACAATTCAGTGGGCCTTGCCTCATCAATATCAAGCATTTGATTCATGCATGCAGACTCAACACCAAAACCAAACGATGTTGGATTCCACTTGTAAAGGCGAAATGTATGCTTACTTAACTGATCAGTTTGTCATGAATGAGAAATTACCACCTGAAGATATTAAATTTGATCCCTGGACTGAAGTGAAAGGGTTCACTGGCTACTCTCAAACTGCCTTAAATAAAATCAGAGAAGTTGCAAATACTGAAGTTGGTTCCTTCGACATTGTCAATGCTTCCAACACTGATTCTATGTATACCGCCGGCAAGATTCTTGACAAGGGTGCTTATATGCTTTATGTTGTAGCAAATGTTTTGAATGACGAGAACTCAGCTAAGCCAATATTGGAAAAGATGAAGCAAGCGTTTGATAGATTTATTACCAATACCCAACAATCACCATTGAAGTATGAAACTAATTGGAAAGGTATTGTTTCATCATCTGGTTTACAAGACGGCAATTTCTACTGTGATTTTGGTAATTGTTTCTACAACGATCATCATTTTCATTATGGATATCATATCCATGCTGCTGCTTTAGTTTGTTTAATAGATTCCAAAATTGGAGATGGTTCATTCTACAACAGATGCAAGGACTGGGTCGAGTCTTTAATTAGAGATATTGCTAACCCAAGTACCCAAGATCCTTACTTCCCTGTTTTCAGATCATTTGACTTCTGGAACGGTCACAGTTTTGCAAACGGTTTATTTGCCCACGGTGATGGCAAAGATGAAGAGTCTTCAAGTGAAGATTACCATGCCTATTATGGTATTAAGTTATGGGGTATGGTGAGTAAAAACGATAGATTGAACAAACTTGGTTCCTTGATTTTAAGTATTGAAAAGAGAGCAATGAACATGTACATGCTTTACACATCAGATAACACCATCGTTCCGCAAAACTTCAAGGCTAATAAAGTGTCTGGTATATTGTTCGAGAATAAGGTTGACCATGCAACGTATTTCGGCATGAACAAGGAATATATTCACGGTATCCATATGCTTCCAATTACTCCAATGTCGTCATTTATTAGAAGTTCAAAGTTTGTTAATGAAGAATGGAATGATGTTAAATTAAACGCATTGGTTGGTTCTATTGACGATGGTTGGAAAGGTATCTTGATGTTGAATCTTGCATTGGCAGATCCTAAAACCTCGTGGAACTTCTTCAGTGATGGAAATTTCGACAATAAATGGCTTGATAATGGTATGTCTAGAACATGGTCACTTGCATTCAGTGCTGGTGTTGGAGGGTGCCCTTGACTTTGTTGTTGTAATTTTTCGTCAAAGCTTGGGTTCAAATTATTCTAATTAACATCCTTTAGGTTGTGGATTGAATTTACATTTTGTCTGTTTCCTTTATACATGCTACATAATCTAATATTAGTCTATAGTTCTAACCAAAAACTCTCTCAGTGTTTTCACAGCAGGTATCTATCAACACTTGAGGTTCAACTCCTTTTAACTTCGACATTATTTCAGCGATAAATCCAACAAGACAAGGCTCATTTCTAGACTTGATCAATGGAGATATTTGACCCTCAACGACACTCTTATCAAAATTTGAAGATTTAACAGATTTGATAGGTAAAAATTCGTTGTTTGGATTAGCAGCGTTCTTCTTCGATTGCTTTTTAGGTTCATTGGCTTCTTCAAGGTTATATTCAAATGGATAGAAATCGTTAGGACATCTGGTGATATACTTATAAGACGAGTGTGTTTTTCTTACTTCACACCAAGGAGCATCAGTTTCAATCATTAGTCTGTCCAAAGGAATTTCCTTTGCAACTTCACAGTTCTCCTCCGTTTTCAAAGAACAACCATTAACACTGATATAGATGTCTATTTTATCTGTACCCTCTAAAGCTGACATGCTATTCACAGCCAATATAGAGTCTAATTCTTGTTTGGTACCTGAGAAGGAATGAACCAGGCATTTCTTATTTTTCAAAACTTTACCGTCTTCTCTATCACCTTTTAAAAATGGAATCAAAATATCTAGGAAGTCATCACAAGCGTTCCTCATATGTAAAAACAGAGGTAAATCAAAGTCACAAGCTAATTTAAGTTGCATTTCAAAGTATTGTAGTTGTTTTTCCTTTGGCGTGTAATGAAAACGATCGTAATCCAAACCTATTTCACCAAATGCTTTTATTAGTCCAGTACCTACGTTCTCATTTATTAAATCTCTTATCTCTTGCAAATGCAGTTCAGGAACTTTATCATTCTGTTCAAACTCAAGAACGGTACATGGATGAACACCAACCGTACATGTCAAATCAGGATACAAATTTGAATCTGAAAATTTATTATAGAAAGAAGCTAATTCAATGGTACGTTTCGATTCAGATAAAGAGGAACCAGTCAAGAGCAACTTTTGAACATTGAAAAGTTTCGCCTTCTGAAGCACAGCATCTATATCCGATTTATGATGCTGGTTTCCTCTATAGTCACCACCGAACATGTCATCGGTTAAATTCACACCAACATCAAAATAGCGAGGCATTGTGCTAATTGATGCAGCCCTTTTCACCAAGGAATTGGTTGCGGCTGATACTATGGAACTGCTGGTCGACATTTTGGTTATTCCATACATCGGACAAGCTCAACAGTATTAGTTAAAGTGTCTGTATTTCTACAACCAAAGGGAGATAAAAGCAAGAACAGTATAGCACAATAACTTATTTAGTTATCACAAGCCCGAGCCTCAAGAATGAACTCTGTGCACAGCCGTTATCTGGAGAGATAGACGGGCGAAAAATTATTTGTTAGCGATTCATTCGCCTTCGTCTTGGGATCATGTTGAAGTACTGTGGTCTTGTGGACTTTCTCTTTACCAATTGCTGTTGTTTAAGCCATTGGAAACAGAAAATCTTTATATTCAACCGCATTGAAACGTAGAAACAAGAGAAAGGAAAAGTTACGCAAAAGTTGAACTGAATTTCGGATAGAAGAAAAGATGACGACTCCGAAAAATAAGAGCTTTTTGCTAAATTCTCCCAGAGAGAGCTCACCACTATCAAGATCTGTCTCCGTGTCCAGCATGCTTAAGTACAACAGCAATTTCCAGTACTCGCAACAAGAATCAAGAGGAATTGACAGTCAAAGAAATACTCCGAGATCGGAAGAATTAGCTATTGAACTTGAAAGATTGCAGCATTACAAGTTGAATGTTCCTGAAAACGACGATGAAACCATCAAATTACAAACAGAAAAGTCATCAGTCTACTATGGTACTAGACATAAAAGAAGCTACCGCCTTGATAAATTGCTTCCTTACAAAACAGAGTCTATCAGAGATCAGTATAAGTACCTGAGTCACATCGTGGCGCATCTATATATAGCCATCAAGAGTTTAGATTTGAAAGGTAACTTATCGATTAGTGTTACAGATTTGGAAAAAGCTAAGAAGACTCTTTTAAATGAAGAAATAACCAACGATTTAGATAACACACACGATGAAGAAACATATGAAGACTTAGGACAAACTGAGAGTGAACCAGATGAAGAAGAGGAAGAGGAAGATGACTTTGGTGAAGACGAAAGTTCAGATGATGACAGTGAATTTATCTCTACACCTGCTGCCAAAGTTGAACTGAAGTCTGCTACCATTATAAATATCAAATACTGGACAAAAGAACTTAAAAATCTGCTAAATATGGGGTTAGTTATTCCAATTCACCTAACTCAGTCATTGATCAAAGTTTACTATGCTGTTGCCTTATCCAGAGGCCAAAACCCAGACATCTCTTTTTACACTGAAATTGTTTCACTTCTACTAAAAGAAAAGGAACTTTTAATCGAAAGTGGTCTCAAATTAGATTGGAAACCATTTTATGATGAATTTGCCTCCACAATGGCATACCCATTAGCTCCAGACCACATGTCCGATAAGCATAGGTTCAAGAAATTGATCAAATTTGCTGCCAGAGTGAGCTGCTTCTATGAAGACGATTGTTTACCTCATTTAATGGAACAAATAATGAGTAGATACAGCAACCAAACAGTGGACCCATCCTTCCTTCAGATGGCTGTTACGTTACCTATGATCATCAAAGAACCAATAGTAAGCTCGGATGGCAATGTCACTTATCAGAACACAGATATCAGATACTACCTACCGCTATTTTTCTCTCTGTGGACTTCACAAAGATCAAATAAAGAAATTGCATGCCTTTTGAATATTATCACTCAAATCGCGGACAGAAATCTACATGCCATGTCTAAGGATCCCGAAATGAGTAAAATGGGGAAGTTTGGTATTTTCACCGAAGATCAATTCAAATTGTTTATCAACCAACTTGTTATGAGTTCCAAAATGCCAAAGAAGGACGATAAAAATGATCAATATATTAAATTACTTGTTGAAGTCATTGTCAATTCAATGACATCAGAATTCGGACTCGCTAAAGGTGGTGTAATGGATTTATTGAAGACATTCACCAAATCTGTCCATACTTTAGTCCATCCGTCAAACAGTGGTAACTGGTCAAATTTACTTTCTCATGTTGTCAAAAGACTTGCTATCGCTTATCATATTAGATTACTAGAAGAATCAGAAGACAAGTCGCTTGTTCATAGAGATTCTGATGATTTTTCATCACTTCCTTCTAATGTCAAGCTTTCTCCAGAACTAACAAATGAATATTTAGAGGCTCTATATCCATTGATTCACTTAGGACTTCAAGCGAAATCCGGTACTCACAGAGGAAGATACATGACTGCTTTACAAATTTGTTCATTCATTGACCCAAAAAAGATGCTAGACGATATTTTATTGGATATTTATACTTCGTTTGAATCAGTTAACTCAACACACAGAATTAAAGTTGTTTTGAATGAATTAACATCTTTAGCAAGATACATGGCAATGCTACCAGTTTATCGTGTTCATATCCCAAGATTATTGTCTATGTTGATTCCCGGTATTGACCCCAACGATCCAGAGAAAACTATCTTGACCGTGCAGTATGTCAAGACAGTTGCTGCTCTTGTTCCATTTGCAGATTTGAATCATGAAGAAGCCGGTGATGGTGGGCTATTGGCCATGGACTTTACCTCTCAGCATTTGTCTTATCTTGAAGCGAAATTCTACAAGTCATCTCCTAATGCTGAATCTATGAGTATATACGGCAACGATGTTCCCGAAAGTTTCGAATACGATAAGGATATCGAACTTGCTGCTTTAGCTTCTGCATCTTCATCATTTGAAGAGTTCGTCAAACAATATTGTGAAGGTTGTTTCAAA
Source organism: Ogataea degrootiae (assembly GCA_019232045.1). Taxonomy (NCBI): domain Eukaryota; kingdom Fungi; phylum Ascomycota; class Pichiomycetes; order Pichiales; family Pichiaceae; genus Ogataea; species Ogataea degrootiae. The sequence continues at coordinate 20,731 of JAHDIT010000035.1, forward strand.
TGTTTAGAAAACTCCCCAAGTATTGAAAATGATGGTGGTATAGAATCAAAGGCATCTGTTTATATATCCAACGGTTTTGATTCCTTAATAGAGTCATTATCAGATGAATTATTTGAAGTTTTGGCAGATTGTTTCTACGAATACATTACTAGTAATGTTAAACACTTAGTTGTGTTTGTTTTCTCCAATATTGCGGAGTTGATTGTTAGAAGAGATCCAAAGAAGCAATTTTCCAGATTTTATAACTATCTATTACCCCAGGTGATCAATGAAATTGACGAAGGTGCCGGTAATTCTCGTACTTTAGAGGTTTTAGACAAGGATGCAAAATTAATTTGGCACTATAAATTATTTTGTGGTGCTTGTTTGGGCGCTGGTGATGAATTATTGAGATATTTACCTGATTTAAAGGGCTTCATTTTGGGTAAGGGTTCTACATTGAAAGGTGAGGCCGCTTATACTACTAGTGTCTTGATCAACTCCATCTTTGGAACTATGACTTGCACTAGATTGATGGAAAGAAGATTGATTTCTGAAGACTGGTTGAGCAAAAATGGAGGAAAGATTAACGAAGAATGCTGGGGTGGATTCCAATTCGATAAATACAGATTCGACTACTCTAACCTACAGTTCAATTGGTACCAACCATCAGCCATCGATGTCGAAAAAACAGTTGATCTGTTTGAATCAGTTAGTGCCCAATCTCTGGAAGAAATCCAACAGTTTATTGATAGTTTTGTTCCAAATAGTGAAATACCGCTTGAAGTTTCCGACAGAATTGAGATCCACTTAAATATTTTGAATGGATCGTTATCTGGTATTTGTACTCTTTTCGACCCTAACTTCAACTCAGATATGTTGGGGTTAGGCTTCTTGAGATCCGGAATCATTCCAGATTCTACAGCAATGTCATCTACTGCGACATTGGAGGAAACACTCAACCCATCAGTTCCTACAGTGGAACTAGAAGAATCACAATTGGATACCTCATTGAAAGCACTTGAATCTGAACGTAGAGAGGAAAGCAGCGGTTCTGAATTAAATGATCGCAATGCTATTATTGATTCCGACGATGATGTTGCTATGGTTGATGGTGGGTTTGAGCAGGAAATTTCAACTGAAAATGGAATTGGTATGAACATTTCATATGGTGGATCTGTTCCAATGTCTGAAGTTGCAAGTGGTTTAGCTACCCCTGCTTTAGGAAATGGATTGACTGCTGTAAATGCTGCTTTGACAAATCGTTCTGCGGGTCTGTACTCGTTTGGTTATTTTTATGATAGAAACTCATTTGCTAATCATGCTGATCCAACTTATCTGAAGCTTCATAAAACCAGAGAGAGAATTGGTAGAACCCTACATGACCTAGCTACTTGTTTGAAGAAACAAGATGGTGCTATTGAGTTAGTGAGTAATTTGATTGGATGCATAGGTATATGGTTAAAGAATGTTGGCTATTTCAGTTCGAACAACCCAATTTACTATGACAATATTCATATGACTAGCCTGCAGGATATTCCCAACACAGACTCTCTGATCACAAGAACAATTATTGGTGCTAGAATGGCCGTTTACCATTGTAATAGAATGACAATGTCGAGATCAGCTAGACTCCCAAATCATCTTGACAAACTATTAATCAAGCATCTAGTTTCATTATCTGCCTCAAGTTACAAGGCTACTTCATTCCAAGCTACATCTACTCTAAGCTCAACTTTAAGTAAGGTTTTGAACTCCACAAATCACGTTTTCGCAATCTTGAAAGACTGGGAAACTGCTCTGATCAACAAAGATCATGATAAGTTGAAGAATATATTGAGACTGTTCTGTCTGAAGAGATTTAGAGGACTGGCTGAAAAAAGTAACACTCATATCACAAAATATGAAGAGCTAATTGCTCAGTCAGTTGTTATTGATGATGTTGAAGTTAATGCTTTGGCATTGAAGTTATACAGTTCTATCAAAAAGTTTGTTAAAGTCCCAAGTGATGTCTGTTTGTTAAACCATGATTTAATTGAAGCTATTAGACCTCCAGACAATAATGTGGATTTCCAAATCAAAACGGTGAAACTTGCTAAAGAAAATAAGAAGAAAAGGCTATTTGATTTAATGAAGAAAGTTGAAAAACTAGGTTTGAAAAGATCGGAGGGTAAGTTACACTGGAGATTCTTCATGATTGTTTTAGATTTATTAGCTGACTTGCAATCGCACCTAGAAAGTACTTTGAACGTTGAAATTATCACTTTGCTAGCGAAATGTGTTAATGATGTGCATCCTTCCATTTCTAAACACTGTGTTCCATGGTTGGCTGCAATCATGGAAGCTATGGAACTCAAGGGTCATTTCAATTATGACCTTTCTGATATCATGTCGGTTTATCCATCGCGTCCAGATGTTTCTACCATTGGTTCAATTATTGGTGATAATAGATCTGATGTTTTCTTTGAAGAGATGAATAACTTTAAGAACCCAACTTTCTTTGTCGATAGCAAAATTTGGGTTCCGACTTTGTGCTGGAACAACAACTTAAGAGTGATGAATACTTTTGTTTTTGATAAGATGGGATTTAACGAACAAGATACCAAGTCTATGAGAGCATTTGGTGAATTTGTTTCAAAAGATTGGTTGCATAAATATTTAGCCCTGCACGTTGATGAATCTGAATCCAATTCTGCATTCCTACCCGGATTGATTTATTTCATGAATTCAATTATTGGTTTGCATATGTACGGTTTCACACCCAACCTTGAATACGATGATCTTTTTGAAATCATTGAGAAACTTTACACTAAAGATGAGAAACAATCCCATATTGCAACCAGTGAGGTCATGTGTGCAATGGTCCTAGCTGCGAAAACTAACCCTATGTATATTGGCAAAACTGATGATTGGATCTCACAAAAGCTAAAGGTTATATTCGACGATGAAGTTACTCAGTCTACTCAAAATGTTTGGCAAATATTTTGTTGGTGGTTACCATCCCACATTGACCTCAGACGTTTTCCAAAGATTGTCGGTGTCATTTGTGATTCAGCTGCTGCAGCGAGCGATAACAGTTCTCCATTTATCGTTGCTACTAAGCTTAGATTTTTGAAGGCTTACATTTCCTCCGAAATCAACAGATTCCATGACTTTGACGGTATCATTGAACGATGTTTTGAAACTTTGTCACATCCATATCAGGTTGTTGCTGATGAAAGCGCTGCATTGTTATTCGAGTGTATGCTATACACCTCTGGTGTTTCTTTTGAGAGCTTTGATCAATTGATGACAGTTAATAATAGTTCGATTGATGGTATGGGTATGAACCCATATAAGCTGTCCGATAAATTCCAGGAATGCTTGGTAAAGTATTTACGAAACATGGATGCGTTGAAACCAAATATTGGAGAATTAACTGCCCAACAATTAACAGAAACGAAATATATGTACGCTGTTAGAGGTTTACATGCTTTCTTAGTCAACACTTTGAAAACAGCCCATGGTACATTGTTGGTTCCTTATATTGGTGAATATATCATTCCTCACTTGTTTGAATTAGATGCTTTGAAAGATACTTGTCAATTATTGAATTTATCTCCATTGATTCAACTTTACTTAATTGCCACCATCAGATATACCAGGGAGCAAACACCAGTTATTATTGACAGTATTTGTAACGATCATGGGTTGAAATCGCCAACATTGTTCCAAACTTCTCATATGATAACTTTTGCACATGCGTACTATACTGTTCGTTACTTGACAATCACATCCGAGCAGAGGCTGCGTTTAGTTAAGAAATGTTCTTCGTTCCTGTACAGTCAACACCTCGATGTTAGAGAACAAGCATCGACTACGTTTTCAATAATAATCCACTCTTACATTTCATCAAGTTCAGAAAAATTGATCAAGCGTTACATCAAGGAATTTACAAAGATCTTAAACAGTCATAAAAGAGTAAATGGAGTTAAACTTACTCTTGGCCAGTTGAATGAATTGCATGGTGCTACATTAGGTTTAGGTGCCTTAGTTGATGCATTCCCATACACTTCACCACCACCTTCTTGGTTACCTGGTGTTTTATCATTGCTCGCTAGAAAATGTACTGCATACGATGGTGTTATTGGCAGAACTGCTAAAGATACGTTAAGTAAATTCAAAAAGACTAGACAAGATACTTGGCACATTGATTCAAAGTTCTTTGCCGAAGATCAATTGGATGATTTAGAAGGTGTGTTATGGAAGTCATACTTCATTTAGTTACACTGTGTTGATTTATAGTGTTATTATATTTATATATATTTGTTTTGCTTCTGTTTGTATGGTAAGAATTATAATTGTATTTAGACTATTTACCGATCTATGGTTGAAATTACTCCTCGTTCAAGGTAATCTTCGCCGTTGTCAAGAAATGTATAAAAGTTTCCGATTAATAATTAATCGCATATATATAAACTAGTAAATAAATAAATAGTCCCCAAAAACACAACGTTTAGAACGACAGTTGTTCCAATGTCTTCGTCAATTTTGCAGAACCTGCCACTGAAGTATCTCCATCGATGTTAACTTTAGCCCTACTCGACTCCAAACCTTCAAGTAGCAAACAAGCTTTACAGATCTTGTTCATCGACAAATACCCACACTTCTCGCATCTGTTTCCATCTTTAGGTGACACAATAGACACCGATCCATCAGGTTTGATCTCAACTTCATTATTGCTCGATTCAGTTGGAACATTCAACTTCTTGCTAACTCTCTTTTTCCTTGCTTGCAATTTGAAATGTTCACCACTGTAAATAATATCTAAAATACAAGATGGCCTAACACTTTCCAAATTCTTCATCAACACTCTAGCAGTACCTCTAAAAGCTTCTGGAGCGTATGAACACTCTGTACTGAAATAATCCAACTTTTTATAATGCGCATACAATACAATCTCCTTTTGATAACTGTATTTGAAAGGTTTTGATCTTTTAATCGGTGATCCTGAACTCTTTGTCGTAACATTAACTGAATTCTCCAATCTTGCCGTATCACCCCTTAATAAGTTCATCAACACGGTTTCCGCCATATCATCGGCATTATGACCAGTAACAACGTGATTGATTTCTAATTTAGAGGCACCACGGTCCAATGCTTGTCTTCGCAAAACACCACAGTACGTGCAGGATGATTTAATACCTGAACAAGAGACAATTTCATCCATGGTCCAGTTATAGAGTTCTTTGTACGACACGATTTTCAACGGCATTTCGTATTGTTTCTGGTTTCTTTTAACAGTTGCTAATGAATCATCTCTATAACCAACAATGCCTTCGTCGATACTAAGCAACACCAATTCCAATCCATATTCGTACCTTTCGTTCAAAGTCTTCAATACTGAAGCCAAAACAGTTGAATCTTTACCACCCGATGCACCAATAGCAACTCTTTCACCTCTGTAGAATAGTTTCTCCTTTTGGATAGTTAGATGGATTTCTGTTTCAAAAACATGGAAAAAGCATTCTTTACATAGTTTCTGCATGTTCTTAGGACGTTTCATGACGGCTTTCCTAGAATGACAAAGTTCACAAAGGGCAGGCACTTTGATCTGCTTCTTTGGCTTGGCTGTGATGATATCTGTTGGTACCACCATTCTCTATCTATCTTCTGTAAGTTATTAATAAGATGTTATTATCAGTAGTGTGGATCTGTTTCAGCGGAAGTCCCTGTCCTTATCAGCACTGTTATCCTTCTACAATCCCTCCCTCCTAACAAAAGTCAACTTTTGCAAGAAGATCAAATAAAAAAAATATCAAAAAAAAGAATATCTCCCATTCTCACAGGGTTCCAGCATCTATCGACGCGACAAATCCCGAACACCACAGTAGACCCGATCGACGCAAATTCCACAATCCACGCCGGATTTCCCGATTAAGCGACTCAACATGACAGCGATGCCTTTGTTTGAAGGCCAGAACAGGGAACAGGAACTACACTTACACCTACTCCGTGAAGTATATGAATCTTTTCTTGATATTCCCTTAAAAGGTGCAATTAGTCCCACACTTCAATCCTACAACTGGAAAGATACTATACCCATTTCAAAGATTGCAAATACAAGAAAATTATAATACGGAAGGAAATGAGATTGTCGTTGTCCATCCAATTTTTGGCATTTTCATTAGTCAACCTAGTGTTATCGCTTGCATCCAACGTTGTCATTGCTAACGATGATAACTTTGAAGAAATCATTATTAAATCCGGTAAGCATTCCTTTGTTGAGTTCTATGCATCCTGGTGTGGACACTGTAAGACTCTATCACCAGTTTGGGATTCTTTATCAGATGAGTTTACAGGCAAAGGAGACGTTCAAATCGTTAAAATCGATGCTGATGAAAACAGAAAAGTCGGTTCGATGTTCTCTATTAACAGTTTCCCAACTTTGAAGTTCTTCAACAAGGATAACGTTGCATATCCTGTTCCTTACGAAGGTGCTAGGGACCTTGAATCCTTCAAGAACTTCATCACGGCTAATACCGGTATCAAAGCACCAGGTACTAAGAATTCACCATCGAAGGTTGTTCAATTACACGATGGCTCAATTGAAAGAATGGTTCAAAATAAGGGAAAGAGTGCATTTGTCGTCTTTACTGCTGATTGGTGTACTTACTGTAAGGCATTGATGCCAACATGGAAAGAATTGGCCAATATTTTCCATCCTGACTTGGACAAGATTCTAATCTCTGAAGTTCAATTGACAGGTGATGAACCAACCGATTGGCTGAAAAACAAGTATGAGATTTCAAGTTTCCCTACAGTTTTATATTTCCATGAAGGTAATTTAGAAGAACCTGAAGTTTATGAGGCATCCCGAGAGCTGCCAGACTTGATTGATTTTGTTAACAATAAAATCGGTACACAAAGAGCTTCTGATGGTAACTTGAGACAGGATGCTGGTATTTTGCTTGAAGTTGACCAAGAAGTTAAGGATTTTGTTGGTAGTCCAAGATCCAAGAGAGCCCTTAACGTGATGAAAGTTGTCAAAGGATTAAGACAAGTTGAAGACAAAGATAAAATAGATGCAGTTAAATACTACGTTAAGCTAATGAATTCTTTAGTCAACGGACCACTTGATTTCATTGACAAAGAAGCTTTAAGATTAACTGGATTGATTGTTGATAACATTGATCAAGATGCTAAAGATTCAATGGTTTTCAGATTAAACATTTTGAAATATTTCCAGACTTGTTACACCGATGAAACTTTCATGCATGAGAAAGAAGAGTTATAAATGATCTATATCTATCTATATATCTGTATATTTACATTATCCCATAATTCTCAGTAGAATATTGTTGCAATTAAAATCCGATCACCAACTAACACCGTCAAACTTTTGAACACCCCTCACTAACTTTGGGAAAACTTTCCCGTTCAAAACCGTCTCTTGCACAATAGGACCAACGTTCAATGGCGAGCACCTAGCAAACCAAGCAAACTCACCACCTTTATTGTAAACCAAGACATTGGCAGCAAACTTATGCCCACCGAGATGGTTCACAAAAACAACGTTAACCCCGTCCCTTCTACTGTCTCCGAAATCTCTGTACAAGTCCAAATCACGTAATTGCGAATCAAACTCCCTCTTCATAAACGGAGCAGTAACACCACATTTCTTGTCCCTTGTACGGTGTGAGCATAAAAGCACATACGATCTAGACAGATCCTTCACGATCTCAACGCCGTGTGAAACATCAGGCAACTCGCTTTTATTCTTCAACATCTGCAACACCTCAAGCATCACAGCATCGCAATTATCAAAATCAATTCCTTTCAACCAAACGAAAAACGGCATCAACAACACATCACACTTCTCACCATTGGAATACTTCTCAAAATCAGCTTTGTCACTCAATGGCGAATTCGTAACATTCATCTTAGCCTTCATTCCCAACCCTTCAAATGCAGAACCACTTGTGAACGATTGTATTTTATTCAATAGCGTTCCTGACTTCTCAAACGGATCATGCTCCCAGTCAGTTTTCCCCGTTGACACCAAGATGTGCACGTCCAACGGTTTCACTGTTTCCCAGAGCGGTTCGATCGATCCTGGTGGGGTGAGCTTGAAGCAGTTTGCAGGGTATGTGTTGTGACATGAGCTTGGGTCACATGCTGGTTCTGCGGTGGAGAGAGGGAGGATGCTGGGGATGGCTGTTTCTGGGTCTTGGTTGATACCAACGAATTTCTTTAATAAGTTCATGGTTTGAATTTGATCTGATGTGAAAAAAAGTCTTGAAAGTTTTAGTTGATTTGTCAGTGTTAGTTTGCTTTCTCTTTGACAGTTCTGAAGGATTATATATATGGGAGAGAATAAAGGAAAGAAAGAAAGGGTGAAAGGATAAAAGGATGAAAGGATGAAACTTGGAGTTTAAACAAAGAATCCAAACCCGTCTGTAGATAAATCAAAATATAATGTTATCTCGGTCTTATGAGAAGCTCGCTATTTTAATTTTTTTTTCTCGGGTTTCTTTTCGGTGATTTCAATCTGAGATGCCGACCACGTGCAGCGTTGTATGTCAGATAGGAAAGGATTACAGTACTGAATAGAAATGAATGGGGGGCATGTTGAGGGCAAACAAACAGATACAGAACGAAAATACAAACTGACCATATATATATAAGATATAAAATATATGAAAACCAAACTTTCCAAGAAAATCAAAAAACACTCAAAATATCACAAATATCCATATAAAAATCAACCTAAAACCGAGAAAAATAATCAACCAATAAACCAATGATTAAACCTTAATAAAAAAACACACAAATAATAAAACCAGCCTCCCCATTTAAGATTCTTCAAATTCTGAATTTGATAAAATATCGTAATCCTCGATCAAAGAGTCGACATCTTCATTAACGGCTTCACCAGCATCGGTAATAGAATCACTTTCTTTAGCGTCAACCAAAGAACCAGTAGCAGAAGAAGAATCATCCTCATCGTTATCAGCAGAAGGTGTACTGACGGTAGATGAGAATGGCTCTGATGGTGATAAACTAACTGAAGACTCAATGACTGGCAACCTTAAAGTTGATATTGAGGCCGATGAATCAGCTTTTCCATCATCCTCAGCTTGGTCATCAACAACCTCTTCGTGCTGTTCCACAATAACATATTCGTAACCATTACCAGCTGAGGGAGAACTTGATCTTGATAACTCAAATGGCGTTGGGACAGGTGCAGCTATTGAAGATTCCCTTTCCGAATTATCAACATCCATCAAGTCTGGAGTAAGTTGCTTGACATAAGCAGTGAATTTACCTATGACAACAGGGATCCTATATTGGGAACTATTAGGAGCCAGATCAATGTGATGGGTTGATAGTATTTCATAACTCTTAGCAAGTGTTTTGCTCTCGCCAAAGTGAGTAGTAGTTATGATTTCAGCATGGGAAAATAAATGTTCAAAATCTGTTTCATTAGCACTCAAATCTGTTAGATTAACATGCAGAGTACGCTTTGAACCTATTTCAAATTCATTCGGAGTAATGTTGAATTGATGTCTTATGTGATCCTTAGTATATAAGACCAAATATGGGTTGAATAATGATTCCAATCCTTGATTGTATAAGTAAAACGCTAGCAGTCTTGGTGAGGGTTTTTTCAGACAGAAAGTGAAATCCGGTCCTCCCTTTGGAGGAATAGTAGCAGTAGCATGAGCCCTTTTATTAATTAAATCAACCAATAATTCAATTTTATCGTCATCATTTGTGATTTTACTTCCATCAGTATCAATCATAGATAAAATAGAATTCAACTTACCAACACTAACAGATAATTTTAAATTCTCCTCCTTTAACTTCTGCATCGATTCAGAAGTATCACTTTGTAGAACAGTAAGAGTTGATTCTAAATCATCAATTTTGTCATACAGTTCCATATTCTCCTTTTCCAATGATTGAGAGATTTGATCGTTGATAACGATTGTTCTTGGATATGGACATGAAAACTTAGGAGAATCTAAAGTTTTAATTTTTAATAATTGATGAGTTTTACAATGACTTTCCATTTCAACTTCTTTGGATTCACAGCTTGAACATAAATCAATGTTATAACATTCAACACATTTATATCTAATACCGCGGATATAAAGATCACAACCGTCACAGATAATGTTACTGTGGTATAAATGGTCGTAGTTGGAATTGATCGAAGGCGGAGATCCCATTGATGATTTGAATGTATTTGAATCATTCAATTGTTCTAATTTCAATTCATCAATTCTCTTTAAAATTTTAGTCAAATTTAACTCGATCAAATTTGATAAGTTTTTAAAGATATCTGAATTTGTCAAGTTTTCGGAGATTGAGTTTGAAATTTTCTTGAAATTAATCGACTTTTCTGAATTGTTGAAAATTTCTTCAATTGACTTCAACAAGTTTGAAATATCGGATTCTTTGGAATAAGAAGGTGGGGGAGTGGTACTAGGAGTAGCGGTGGTTGGAATAATCTTAACAACTTTTTCTGGGGATGGGGGTGGCAATTCAGCAATCAATTTCAAATGGCTTTTAACGGTTAAACTTCTTTTCAAGTTATTAAAATCAGTATCATTTTCTAAATCAATATACTTTCCACTTTTCTTGGATTTTCTTCTCAACGAGATTTTGGAAGGATTGGCCAATAACAACGATTTCAAAGTTGAATTGTTTGAGTTTGAAGCCAATTGTGTGACTAAAGAGTTTTTATCCAATAAATCCGAAGTGAAAGCAACAAATTGAATTTTAACTTCATCCAGTAGATTTGATTTTGGAATTGTCGCCTTAACAATGATGAGTTTTTTCATATCAAACTCATTTGGTTCGATTGAGCTTGTAAAAGAAGATGACATGAGTGTGGGGTCAGAAGGCGAGGGCGAGGGCGATAAGATTAGGGAACAAATGTAAAGGGTAATGAGACAGACGAGTTGAGTAATAAAATAGACAACTGGTGGCAGTGGTGATGTTAATGTATCTACTTTTATATATATATATGTATATATAAATTAAATATACATGAATTGATGGTAAATGGAATATAAGGGTAAGGAAGCTGTAGGAGGCAAAAAAGATAAGAAAAGACAAGAGAGTGAGACAAGGCACACAGACAGGCAAAATATTAATGTATGGAGGGGAATCCAGTTAATTTCCTATTGTTAGAGGGGCGGGAAATGGCTGATTTGGCGAGGTGTGAGGTGTGTGACAGACACGACCATTTGAGGGCTGTCGAAAGGGCAAAATGTTCTTTGTTAGTTTCAGGGATTGTGTCTCCTTTATTTGAGTCTTGTCTCACTTATAGAACAGTCGTGCGCCTTCCAAACGGAGATAAAACTGTGTTGCTGCGCCATAAATATAGGATGACGTAATCATTTCAAGTCAAATACCAACACCGCACACAATCTACCCTGTTTTATTGTCTTGTGTATTATTAGCATGTATTGCTTTTTACTTCTATTTTAAATTTCATTCTTGTCTGCTTGTTGTGAAATTAACTACTGCCTTGTTCTCTTTTACAGAACTATAATTATATGGTATAACCACCTCCCCACAACTACACCATATTCCACAATGATAGTTCTCACAAAACTCATATCACTACTTTCTGCAATCACCCTAGCAACTGCAATCACCCTAGATGTCTCCTCCAAGGACTCTGTCTGCGATGCTGCGACCTTAATAACAAACGGTATCATGGATTATTACGACGGTATTAGACGTGGTGGTACCGTGGGTATGTTCCAAAGCCCTTACTATTGGTGGGAAGCTGGTGAGGCTTTCGGGGGTATGATCCAAACCTGGTTTTTCTGTCAAAATGACACCTATGAACAAATCATTTACGATGCTTTGATCCATCAAAAGGGTAATGATAACGACTATATACCTTCAAATCAATCAACCACTGAAGGTAATGATGATCAAGCCTTTTGGGGACTGGCTGCCTTAGAAGCTGCGGAAAGAAACTTCACTAATCCTTATGGTGATAACGAAGGGCTTTCCTGGATTTCCCTTTCTCAAGCTGTTTATAATACAATGTGGTCAAGATGGGATGATGCAGCTTGTGATGGTGGGTTAAGATGGCAAATCTTCACTTGGAATGCAGGTTACAATTACAAAAATACTATTTCAAATGGCTGTTTGTTCCATATCGCTGCTAGACTGGCTAGATTTACTCAAAATGATTCTTACATCGAAACTGCTGAAACCGTTTATAATTGGTTAACCAATACAATTTCTTTTGTGCAGTTGGACGGCGATTCTTATACCGTTTATGACGGTGCCAACATCGGTACGGACAACTGTTCTACCTTGTCAACCCCTGAATGGACTTATAACTACGGTATATTAATGTCTGGTTGTGCTTACATGTACAATTTCACTGGAAACGAAACTTGGTTAACTGAGGTTGGACGTTATTTCAATGGTATTGAAATTTTCTTGAATTCTTCAAACATCATTTCTGAAAGACTGTGTCAACTTGCGCCTCCTTGTGACAACGATCAAAGATCCTTCAAATCAATTTTTTCTAGAAACTTGGGTCAAACGGCTAAACTTGTTCCTCAATATCACGATAGAATCTTAACTATTCTTAAAGCCTCTGCTGCAGGTGCCGCTGAATCCTGTACTGGTGGTACTGATGGGCACACATGCGGTCTGAATTGGGCTTACGGTGGTCATGACGGTTATTATGGGTTAGGTGAACAAATCTGTGCTTTGGAAGTCATGCAAAATTGTTTACTCGATCAATTCCCTGCTCCTTATACAATGGATAACGGTGCATCTTCTCAAATCGATTATTCTGCCGGTCTTGATACTACCGCAACTTCAAACGTTAATCAAATGACTATCACACAAAAAGATAGAGCTGGTGCTGCTGTTGTTACTGCTATTGTTTTGGCCGTCTTGTTCGCTTTGTGCGGTTGGATGGTGTTTTAAAGGTGTTTTAAACAAAACTTCTCGAGATGTAATTTATTTCAACTTTACGGGTTTTTTACTACTTGTTCAAGTATCCGTTTGTGTTTTTTTTGTCTATTTTTGTACTTTTGTCTTTTTGTCTTTTGTCTTTTGTTAAACAGATTGTCATTTCTACGTGTCTTCATAAAATCTAAAATGCCGTACAAATATGCCTACAAATATGCCTACAAATATGCCTACAAACCTACCTCTTCAGTTGGAAAACATCAACTAAATCCATTAAAGAGCCAACAACCAAGCATCCATTCTTTTCAAACGCACCATCACCACCACTAATCTCACCCTCTCTATCCAACAACACCGCATTCATCCCACTTCCCAAAGCGCCAACAACATCAATCTCAAATTCATCACCAACATGCCAAATCTCATCCTTTTTCAACCCTTCTACACCATTCGACAGATTTGCTGTTTTCAAATCATCGTAAATAAATTCAAAGAATTCGTGATTGGGTTTACCAACACCAACATCATAACTCAAATAAATGCCTCGACTATCACCATCATTTTTCTTGAAAAAAGCACCCAAGTGAAATTCATCAACGATTAAGCTCGTAACTTGACTATCTGCATTCGATGCAACGCACGTCTTAATACCGTTTGATTCACATATTTGCAAAAATGGTAAAACGTCATTAAAGATCATATATGCCGACTTGCTTGCGAAATGTTCGATTATTTCACTGATCATTTCGTTTAACTTGGCGTCTGTCAACAGTATCCGACCAGTATCATCCCCTACACTTCCATTACCGTCATTAATGGCACTGCTCTTGCTGTTCGTGGTATTATTACCGGAAATACTGAACCCCGCATACAACCTCTCCAATACCAACTTCCAAAACTCCTCAATTTTCAAACCAACCCGTTTTCCATAATTCGGATACTTGTAGGCAACAACCTTGAAGCATTTCTTAAATTCAGCATTCAATTTCTCATCGGGGATATTTACTCCGTAATGTCTTGTTATTGAATTGTATTGTGTGGGAAGTGGTTGGATCGGTTTGTATATCGTGTTATAGGCGTCCATTGTTATTACTTTGGGTTTTTTGATGGTCTTTTTAAGGAGGAATTGCGATGGTGTTGTTCGTTTTATCGCTTGGTACGTGGTTCTAATTGGCTTCATTATGCGATTTAAGCTATTTTAACTGTTTTAATTGTTTTAAATATTTTTTACCAATGTGTAGAGAACAGGTTTAAAAGACAAGTTCGTTATTCATCTAAGGTACCGAAATTCAGTGCAATTCGAGTTGTTCTTATCTAAGAGCCGCATTCAAATTTACTGCCTTTTCTTTTTCACTGGTTAACATAACTATAACTTCCATACAAACTAACAGTTACTTATTTATACAAACCAACGATTAATCATCGTTAGAAAACAACAAATCATCATCAATACCTAGTTTTCCGTCTCTTTTTCTTTCTTGCCACTCTATCCCAATACAATTTCTCGCATTCACCACTACAGAACCATTTCTTACCGCTTTCAACATCTTTATAAAGTCCAACACATTTATAATGAAACCATTCAATCTTACAAGTTGGGTTATCACAAGCAATCATACGACCGGTTGATGGACCACGACAAGTACAATAAACATTTTCTTCTTGTTGTCTTTTCTGCTGCTCTTCTTGCTCTTTTTGTTCCTTTTGTTCTTTTTCTTGTTGGATCTTCAACTTAGCTTTTAGTTTAATATTTTGTAAATGTTCACGTTGTTCCCTTTCCTTCTCCTTTCTTTCTTCTTCCCGTTTTCTCTTTGCTTTTAATTCATCCAGTTTTTGATCTCTGTAAGCTTTACATCGTTTATCGATCTTGTATACCCCATCTTTCCTCAACATAATCGGGGCATTAGATGGAGTCTTCCTAGCCGATCTGAATCCGGACCCCATCTTATCTTCAAGCTTTCTCTTCAGTGGTAGTAACGAACCATTATCAACGTTCTTGACGGCACGGAGTTTCAAAACAGGACCAAGGTCAACGTTCGAATCATCAACGAATGGTGTCACGGATCTAGATGGCGAAGAACTGACATCATCATCAACATTTCCACTATTATTATCGCTGTTGTTACTCAATTCTTTCAAAAATTGTCTTTTAAAATGACAAAATCCTTCCCAGTTTCTGTTTTCGTTAATGACGTTATCTTTATGAACTTTCAAAACGTCCAGGATCTTCAAATCATTTAAGATACTTGATTTATGATTCATCAAAATGGTTATTAAATGTTTGGATTCAGTAACAGCTTCCTTTGAATTCCTGTTTATCAAATGTTTATAGGAACTGATCAATTTCGTTATTTCTTTAATTCTCTCATCCAGTCCGTCATCATCATCTTCATCCTCATCCTTGTTAGTCAGATAAGCCATTTTGTCTTTTTTCAATTTCGTCAGCTGTATCAACAATTCATCAACACGTCCTTTCAATCCATCATTTTTAATATTCAAATGCTGTACTATCCACAACGACCTTACTATATCACAGGGTAGGTGATCCAAACTTGAAATGAATGCATTGTTTGCATTGATCACGGTGTTTACAATAACTTGCGGCTGTTGCTGGATATATGTATCTTGGTGGGGTTGTTGTGGGTGTACCTGTGCATATGTATCTGTGTACATTATGTAGTTTTCTCAGATTTTTAGAGAATTTGTATGTCTATAATAAAAGACATATCATAAGTTTGTCAATCTGTTTATCAATCTGTATACTCTATCTATTTGTATATGGAAACAACCTATTGGTGTTAATAAAAATGTCTCTTGTTGAAGTACACGCGATGAATTATGTCAGCGGTTAACTCAAAGTTGTTTCAATGAGTTTTTAATATATAATTTGATGATTTAATAATAACAGTAGAAATAATAATAATAATAATATAATATATATATAATAATATATAACAAGGAGAAAAAAACAAATAAAGAGACAAACATAAAAAAAATAGAAAACACAGAATTCGAAGTCATGACAAGCAAACAAAAAGCAAAAAAAACAGTACAAGTCATTTATATACATACTTGTGGTTTGTAAATCGAATTTTTTATGTTTATGACGGATTATTTAACATTTGGAAAATAAAGTGTAATTGATATTTTTTTAGTTTTGAATTTTATATAGGGATGAAATGTAAAAATGGTTAGGAATGAGGAGGGAGAGAAGAGAATTGATGATGATAATGATGATGGTGAGGGAAGGAGGGAGTCAGGGGAAATCAATGAATTGCATGGATGGGGGAAGTTGTTTATTTTGTAGAATTGGTAATTTATTTCTTTGGTGGATTGAAAGTAATCTTTCTGTGCTTGATTGGAGCCCACTTGAACTTCTTAACCCAGATGGAAACAAAGTACAAGGCAGTACAGATGATCAAAGCTTTAGTACCTAATCTCTTTCTTTCGTCATGTTCTGGTTCAGCTGCCCAGTTTAAGAAAACAGTAACATCCTTAGCCATTTGAGAGGTGGTTGCTTCAGTACCATCCTCGTATTCAACTAAACCGTCGAACAGAACACGGCCCATAGCAATGGATCCACCTGGGAAGTAAGGGTTGTAGTTAGAACCAACTGGTAAGACAACACCGGCTGGTGGTTCATCTGGGTAACCAGTTAATAACGAGAAGATGTAATCACAAGTACCGTGTCTGGCTTTGACAATTAAAGATAAATCTGGTGGGAGGGCACCTTGGTTAGCAGATCTGGCAGCTTGTTCGTTGGCGTATGGACCAGGGATTTTATCGGCTAACTTACCTGGTCTCTTTCTTGGGTTACCTTGGTCATCAGGTTCATCGTCATATTCAAATTCTTCACACATTTCTCTAACTTCGTTGTTAGTATGTGAAACACCAACTAATGTTCTCCAAGCAACTCTGTCAAGGGAGTGACAAGCAGCACAGACTTCTCTGTAAACGTGGAAACCTCTTCTAATAGAAGCATGATCGAAAGTATCGAACATACCGTTGTGGGACCAACCGTAAGAAGGTGGGTGTAAACCGTGTTCAGCAGCAGTCATGGCTTGTGCAGTTTGTGAATCTTGGTATAAGATGTAAGCAGCAGTCAAACCAGTGGCAGCAACAGCACCATTGATAATCTTTTTCGTGCTCGAAGTGACTTCAGTAGATTTAGCAGCAGATGAGAAAGCTTTCTATAATAATAAAGGTGCAAGGGTAAAGAAGAATGTTAGTAACTTGACAGTTTATATAGGTGTGTATATATGTTGTTATATGAATGAATAAAACACAATGAAATTTAGAAACTGCCCGATAGATATAGGAACATCATAATCAATTATAACGAATCACTCCTTTGATAACGATATTTATGGGAATCATTTCAATGAAGGTTCTTTGTTGCTTTGAGGTTGGAAATCTCTAAATTTTTCAAGGTGAGAAAATTGGCCAATGAGGATCGAGTAAAAAATAACAACAATTTTTCTTAACAAGTGTATAATGATGTTTTATAATGGTCTAAACGTAAAAATTAACATGAATTTGGATCTGTGGTATAGATGTATAATGTATTGATGTATTTTTGCTGGGGAACAGTGTAATTTCATAGGGAATCTGAAAGGTTAATTGGATTGTGGTATTGGTCATCATACAATTGGGGGTGTCATCCGTAAGAGGTCAGCGAGTGTTTATAAAAACTGAATCAAATTGATTGAAAGATTGATTCCAAGATATGAATTGAAGTATACCGATTGCTTTAACATTTAGGCAGGTTCCAATTCAAAGTGTTTTATTTCTTCTTCTTGTTGACCATTTTGTAATGGTTGTAGGTAGATATATAATTTTTTGTGTTGTTGGTCATCAAGAGAGAATTCCATGGGATGGGATAGAATTGTATACATACAGCATTCAAAGAACGCTTAAAAGCAGAACCAAATTGAGAGAACATGATAATATTTGTGTATGCTAATGTAATTCTATAATGTCTAGACTGAAGGAAAGAAAATAAAAAAGGGTGTAGCTATAAATTAAATGAATGTATACTAAAGTTGATAAATATATTATTGGCTTTAGAATGGTTGTTGGAACTGCAGAGAGTTTGAGAAAATAACATTGAGAAGAGAAAGCAGCCGGGCGGGAAAAGTTTTTAGACAGGTGAGAAGAGAGGGAGCAGGCGGGAAGGCAGTCGATGTGGTGGTGGGCCGCGGTGGATGGGAGGTGGTTTGGAGGGATGGCTGCCCGAGGAGGGATTGGCCAATGACAGGCGGAATAAAAGTCAAGTAGTTTGTGGCACGGCTCTGGGAAATGGCAGATTTTTGGATTGGGGAGAAAAGGGGCGGTCGAGATGCATTATAGTGGTTTGAGGTGTGATATAAGAAAAAGGTGCGAGGTGGGTGGGGCTGTGTCATGCGGAGGCTGGTATAGCTGGTGTGGCTGGTGAGTGAAAGAGACACACGAAACTAGTGGTGCGAGATGAGAGTCAACCAACGCGTGTGTTGTGGTTTTGGTCTTTTGGTGTTTCTAATCAGAGGAATACTTGAACTACGTTCATTTACTTCTCTAATCCCCTTGGACCCCCACCCCATCTCATCTTTTATTTGGCTTCTAACAACTCCCAACCAACCGATAATGACTACTGCGGAATCCTCATCCAACTCTCAAGAACAAGCGTATCTTGATCTATGCCAACGTATACTCAATGAAGGTGAACACAGACCAGATAGAACCGGAACCGGTACATACTCTCTCTTTGCCCCACCACAACTAAGGTTCAGTTTATCGGACGGTAAACTCCCTTTGTTAACTACTAAACGTGTCTTTTTTAAAGGCATTTTACATGAACTGCTCTGGTTTGTCCAAGGGTGTACAGATGCTAAGAAGCTAACCGAGAAGGGCGTTAAGATCTGGGAAGGTAACGGATCTAGAGAATATTTAGATTCACTTGGTCTAACAGATAGGAGAGAAGGTGACCTAGGCCCGGTCTATGGTTTCCAATGGAGACACTTTGGTGCTGACTACGTTGACTGCGATACAGATTACACAGGTAAAGGTTTCGATCAACTAGCTCAAGTGATAAACTCCTTAAAGACAAACCCATACGACAGAAGAATCATCATGAGTGCTTGGAATCCACCAGCCTTCAAGGAAATGGCATTACCTCCATGTCACGTTTTTTGTCAATTTTACGTCAACTTCCCAAAAGATAGTGAAGATGGTACAGCTAATAAACCAAAACTATCGTGCATTATGTATCAAAGATCGTGTGATATGGGATTAGGCG
The DNA here is from genome assembly GCA_019232045.1 of Ogataea degrootiae. NCBI lineage: Eukaryota > Fungi > Ascomycota > Pichiomycetes > Pichiales > Pichiaceae > Ogataea > Ogataea degrootiae. The sequence goes on from JAHDIT010000035.1 coordinate 39,923, forward strand.
TTCCTTTCAACATTGCCTCATATGCACTACTCACCATCATGATTGCCCATGTTGTTGATATGGAACCTGGCGAGTTCATTCATACTATGGGTGATTCTCACGTTTATTGCAATCATGTCGATGCTTTGAAAGAACAAATGGAAAGAGTGCCTAGAGATTTCCCAACTTTGAAGATAGGGCGTAAGGTTGAAAATATTGATGATTTCAAATTTGAAGATTTTGAAGTTGTGAATTACAATCCTTATGGCCCAATCAAAATGAAAATGAGTGTTTGACTCTCTTAAAATATCTTGATTAATGATTTGTTTCCGCTCCCTTATATCTCTTTCATAGTGTTTTGTATTTTTATCAAATTTCGTAATATTAATTCGTAACGTTATATTTATTCTACTATATGTATCTCTACAGAGCAATGCTATGTCTTCTATTCTTAATCTCCCTACTCAAACTCTTTCTTTTAGCTTTAGCGCTTTCATTCAACCCCACAACAGCATTCTCATCACTCTCATTGAATTCGAACACAGATCCAGTACTAGGAATTTCAAATGTAGGAGGAGTTGCAGACGCATTCTTGTTCATCTCGGATTGGCTAACTTCACCTAAAACTTTTCTGACTTTTTTTTGTTCACCACTGCCAATACTTGATTTCCGTCTATTCTTGCTGCCAACGTTAGTTCTACGACGTTGTGTCACATTATTGCCCATAGCTTGTGAATCGTTTGGAGATCCACTAGCATAATAATTCATAATGTCATCGAATCCATCGTTGCTTTCTCTTCTCATCTTTTTTCTTAAGGAAGGTAATTGATAGTTGATAGATTTGCGGCGTCTCTTTCTAAAACTTTCATCATCGTTTGACAATGACATAGATAGTGGATCAGGATCAGTTGATCCTGGCAGATTGGAATCTTGAGACCATGATATTGGTTGTTTAAATGAAAGATTCTTAAGTGGTCTTGGTATGCTTTGCTTCTTTTCCTTTGTAATGGATTGTGATTTTACTTTCTTTTCAATAGGAACTGGGTTGGATGATTCTTCGTATGTTGGTGTTTCAATGATACGTTGATGGATCTCGGCGTCTAATTTAGCAGATGTATTATTGGTGTTATTCTCAGATGTATCAGTAGTTGGTTCGGTATTTGTCTCAAGTGAAATAGCTGTTGGTATACTATTATTCTCATCCATTTCCATATCTTGTGACTTTTCAACGTCTTCGAATTCATCTTGTTCGAACGCAGGCTCGATAAGATCCTTGCCTTGGATGCATTCGGTAGCGTTAACGGATTGACCAACAACATCCTTCTTTGGTTCTTTTACTTCACATTCAATATTATCAACAATATTCTTAATTTTTGCCTTGATTTCGTGTTTAGCAGTAATATGATCCTCTTCTTCTTCTTCATTTTCGGCCTCTGGGATGTCAAAATCAACCAAATCAACATTTCGTTTACTACTCAGATCCAACTGGAAATCTTTCTGTAATTCAGCATCATTCTTTCTAACTAGCATACTTTTTCTTCTCTTATCGTTGATCAACTTCTTATAAGGGTTATTATATTCTTTATCGTTCAACAACTTAATTTCATCTATTTTCTTTTTTTTCAAATCATCAAATCTCCTAAATCCATGATTATTTTCGTTCTTATTTAATCCCATCACTATTTTAAAATCATCAAGTTCATAAATCAATTCGCCAAATTTACTAATTATCTTATTCTCTAAATTATGAATATGGCTCCTCACTTTATCGTTGAATTTAATCTCCTTGTTGCGTAAACGTAAGTTTTCAATTTGTGTACTTGACAATTGGTCCTCTAATGCCGTTATACGGGACATTAAGTCGGCATTTCTTGTTACTAGATGTTTGTTCTGTATCGAATACTTACGTTTCAAAATGTCGTATTCTTGTGTACTATACAAATGTGCAGCTGCTGTTGATTGTTGTCGTTGTTGTTGGGGCGGTAGTTGAGTCTTTGCAGCTGGTGGAGCAGAGAGCTTCGGTCTGTTAGCTAATTTTGCCATTTTTTTTCGCTAGTTGCAATGCAATGCTAGTTATTTGTATATATGCAATGTGGTGATAGTAGTTGTAATAGATGCTTGATTAATTAAGGAAAGATGGCCAGTAAACAGCATTGATATACATACAAACAAAGAGAAATACACAAAAAGGTTTGTTTTCAAAACATGTAAAGAAAATAAACAGAGTGATTACGTAATTTCGAATAAACACAGAAACACGTTAATTTCCACACTACAACTATAACTAAACCAGCATATCTTCACTACTTCCCATCTTTAAGCATCAAATACACTTCTCTAAAAGCCCTTTAGAGATATTTAAACGATGAGTTCAAGAAGAGGATCAACACCAATGGAATCACAGCTCAACCAGAAACTCTTCCAAAGGAGAAGAGAACTAGAAAACCTCCGACAGATCCAAACTCTAACTTCACAACTAAACCTATCTCTCGAAGACCTTGGAATCAAACTGAAAGCCCTAGATCGACAATCCGGCTCGATATCAGAGGTCACAGTCAACTGGGGACAGATCGGTAGATCGATTAGTTTGGCCAGCACATCGTTGGCGAAATACAAAGAAGAAGATTTCGAGTTGGGTAAGCCAATGACTGAAAGATTGGTTAGATGTAAACTTGATGAAGATTTGAAAATCGCTGAAAAGAAACTATAAATGTATGACACCAGTGATTTGAGTTAATTAGGTCACTCGGTTATTACATTATGCATAAGCGCCCTTATGCTGCAGTAAGGGATAATGACACAAATAAATGCCTAGTATTTGGTATGATGGTCTAACAGATTCAGAGCACAGAGCCTACAAATGCATCATCAGCAGCAATATAAGTGTGTTGATTACATGTACGTACGGTATAAATAGGGGAATGATAATATAATACAAAATCTCTATTGGTGGATTTTACTCTCTGCTTTATACCAAGTCTCAAGCAAACAAACGTGCAAACAAAATGTCTATATTTATATACCTAATACTTTCTACGTAACCACTTATTCAAATCAATTTTTTGATCCAATTTAGTCAACATTTGGTTTTCTTTGAAGTAATCAGCGTATAACGACTCATCGACAGTTTCTAAACACTTCAAATCTTCTTCTGTGAAGATCAATTCATTAACGGAATCAGGGAGCTGAACGTTATAATTCGATAAATTGGACATGATGGTTAAGTAACTGTTTTTCTTAACATTAACACCAGTCATAAGGTCATCCCAGTTGTTCAATAATAGCAATCTCTTCCAGACCAATCTTTCTAAAACGTTTAGTTTATAATTAACTAATGATTTCGATTGTAGCATTGGTGAAGAAGTTGAATCTTTCAAAATACTTAATAATTTAAACAAATTATCAAAGCTTTCCGTGTTCGTGTCATCGAAATTCAATAAAGTTAGCAATTGAACTAATTCAACAATACTTAACTGAACTTTATTGTCCAATTTGATTAAAACGTCTGTTAATTCAGACTGGAAACCCGAGAATTTGTTCTCTAATAAGTAAGAAGACTTACAGATCAATCTATCGATAATTTCATCGTTTATTTCGATGAATGATGAAAGAATCAAAAATTCATAGTTCATTTGAAGTTCAATTGATGCTAAATTTGATTCGATTTCATCTAACAGTATATCAACGTCTCTTTCCTCAGATTCAGTGGCTGTATCTAATGCAATCAAAGACAATTTGGCTAGATTCAACTGCAACTTTTTGTTTTCAATTTTTTCATCCGTTGCCAATGTAACGTATTGAATTAATCTCTTAGCCACCAACGAATACTTTTCATCAAACATATCCAAAATCCAAGAGAATCTGGCGTTTTTATAGCTAGAATCCAGGAATTTCGTTAGATATTCTTTATAATCGTGGAACTGAGTTAAGATTAAATTAATTTTGTGAACTTTAATGTAATAAGTAAACAATGTTTCGGCAAATCTATAACCAAACTTATTGAAATAGAAACGGAACTTCATATTGATTTCAAGTTGGTCTTTATCAAAAGCTGTTTGATTATCAAGGGTATAAACCAATTCCCTTTCGCTCTCCAAACATTCACTTAAGCTTTCTAAATCTTGGAAAGCCTCAATTAATGGTATGATGTAGTCTTGTTTTTTTGATAAGATAAAAATATTGATCCAACCTTCTCTATTCTGTGAAACCAATGACTCAAAACTTTCTCTTAATCCATCATTTTCAGCAGTTTTTGGTCGAGTGGATAAATATTGGAGTAAGTTGTTAGAAGTACAGTATAAAAACAGAGATAAATTGAGGATGATTTCACTCACTTTCATCTTTATATCAATTTCAGTTGGTGATTCTAATTGATCCGCATAATTTGAAGTGACAGTTTTGAGAACTTGATTAACGTCTTGTAGTAAATAATATGAGTCCAAAAACATTGGAATTGACTGCTTAACATCATCGAATTCGAGGCCAAATAAGTTTGATTTGATATCTTGCTCAATTGCAACATAACCAGAACTGAATAGCTTGTATAAAAAGTCACTGAAAGTCAGTAAATCATCCATTTGCCCTATTTCAATCGATTTTTGAACAAACTTAGCTATGAGATCCACTATTGAGTGGACAGAATTGTTAAAGAAATCATTGATCGTGCTATTGTTGAAATTAGAAGCAATTATTGGTTCGATGACTTTAACCAAATCAAATGACTCAAGTAATGTGAAAAATTTATTAGATAGGTATACCTTTTCGGTAATGTTTGTAACTAGTAATTTTAGATCAGCACTAATTTCGAAATTTGTTGAAATGAATGTACATAGTTTCTTGATCACATCACACCTTTTCTGTAAACATGTTTCCAGAAGTGGATATGACGTAAGCATAGGTAGCTTATTAGACAGAATATCGTTGGCAATTGTTAGAATTGCATACTCTATATCTTGAGCCGATATTTCAATGGTAGAATCTTTCAAACTGAAATTCAATGGAGTTGAAGAACTATCAAATTGTAAAGCTTGTTCGATATGGGATTTAATGAATTCCATTGGTGATAGCTTTCCGTCAGCGACTAGAACTTCTACTTTCAAAATTCCTGTTTCTGTGATTAAGTTGATTGCTTGACCCTGTTCTAAACCAAATCCTAAGATAGTGGCTTCATTCTTCAATTGAATGAAATCTTCCCACCCCGAATTTAAAGAAATAACAGTGATAGTGTTATCGGAAACAACAGAGGCAATTGAATTATTTCTGACAGTGTACAGTTTAGGGTAGTTACTGACTGTGCTGTTGTTAGAAATCTTGTAGTGGGAGGTAACAGTAAACACATCGGATGTTAGACTGTCAATAGTAAATAGAATCAATGTTTGGTCCCTTGTCGATGATGACTCGACCGCAGCTAAAATCAAATACTTGTCATCTCCCAATGGTTCTAAATCTTTGATTTTCAAATCACCGCTCAAATCTCGGTAATGCTCTTCCACAACAGCATACAAGCCTGCCTTAATATTGGATTGTACTATGCTGGTTGGACTACTATTCTTAACAAAATCGATCAAAGAAAACTTACCATCTTCTTCAAGGATTGACAGTTTCTGGCGCAATGGGCTTTCATGGTATAATTTGACTGAAATTATCTTGTTTGAAGAATCGTAACTTTCTAAATCATATTGAGATGAGCCCGTTGATGAACCGTTGAATAATCCAAAGAAGGATCTTGGAGACTGGATGTCAATTGAACTTAAGACGTTTTTACCAAATTGATCTTTGAATGTGACTAACGTAACTTTCTTATAGTTTGTAACAATTATTAAACCAATATCTTGGAAATATTCAGCTATTGTTATGAATTCACCATTTGATAGCTTCAACTTCAATTGGTGTTTGTTGTTTAGTATGTCTAATGAAGGAGCTGAGTTGATTGATTCTATGAAGGTGACAGATCCGGTAATTGAATCGGCAATGACAAGTCCTGGTTCGTTTTCGTATATGACATTTGGAATCAATTTGACTTGTGGTATGATTCCATATTCGTTTTTGTTGTATTCAAATTCAAAAGTGATTGGGTCGATCTCCCAAGATGTATAACTATAGATTATAATCCTTTGATTGGTAATCAAGACTGCCTTCCTGCATGAGTCATCAGTGTAACCATAAATAACGGCTTCTTCTAGTTTTAGTCTTGGTAAGTTGGAAGGTAATTTAAAAATCCTAAAGTAATCATTTCTTGCCAGTTCTTGCAAAGTATTTGAAGGTTCAACTGAAGATGAAGATGAGTTGACATTGTTCAAATTCAAATTACTTGAACTGTTTGAATTTTGCAATCTGCTAACAGTAAACATTGCTTATCTTAGATGTTGTATAATCTCAACAATGGTGCTTAATATGTCTTACTTGGATGTACCACTTTCCCTTGCTTTGTTTCGAATGGATCCTTCTGTATATAAATCAAACCTTTTGTTGTTTTATTGCAGAGACTCGAAAAACTAGAAAAAGACAGATCCCTTAGTAAACGGGAATTCCCACTTCAGGGTCAACCCCCGCAGAAACAGCCCTTGGAAATTTTTTTTTTTTTTACAAATCAAGAATAAATTTCATTTTGTTTTTATGTTGTGTTATAATACTTCAATATGGCTGTCTTTGACTTTTGTAATCTTCCATTGAAGTCAGTTCAGACACAGGCCATCACCATTTACGCATAATATTCAGATATGATTAGAACTGTGAAACCAAAAAGTGCTCGTACCAAGAGAGCCCTTGACAAGAAGGCTCCAAAGATTGTTGAAAACACAAAGACTGCCTTATTTGTCCCTGGTGCATCTTCAAATAAGACCTTGCATGACATAACAGTCGATTTATCATCTTTGAAAAAACCATTCATCAAGAGATTCACCAAGAAAAACGACATCTTACCATTTGAAGATGCTACTAAACTGGAGTTTTTCAGTGAAAAGAACGATGCATCCTTGATTGTTCTAACAACAAGTAACAAAAAGAGACCAAACAATTTAACCTTTATTAGAACATTCAACCATAAATTATATGATATGGTTGAGTTACAAGTTTTACAAAACTACAAGTTATTCCAAGATTTCAAGAAATTGACTTTCCAAGTTGGCTTAAAGCCAATGTTTGTCTTCAATGGACCAATCTTTGACTCTCATCCAATGTTCAAAATGATCAAATCAATCTTCCTTGATTTCTTCAAAGGTGAAGATTCCAACTTACAAGATGTTTCAGGTTTACAACATGTCATAGCCATCTCTGCCATTGAATCTGATGACCACGATGAATCAGCTATATCCAAATTACCATTAGTCCACTTCAGAGTGTACAAGCTGAAAACCTTCAAATCGCAAGAACCTAAATTACCACGTGTTGAACTTGAAGAAGTTGGTCCACGTTTTGATTTCAAGATAGGTAGACACCAATACCCAGAACCAGAAATGGAGAAAGAGGCACTCAAAGTGCCTAAACAACTACAACCTAAGCAAAAGAAGAACGTTGACGTTGATAGCATGGGTGATAAGATTGCCAAGGTTCACGTTGGCTTACAAGATTTGAGTAGATTACAGACTAGAAAGATGAAGGGGTTGAAAAGTAAGTACGACCAATTGCAAGATGAGGATGAAATTGAAGGTAACAATGAAGAAGGCGATATTATCAGTGATTACGATGACGATGAAGAAGTTACTGAGTACGTTGACGCTAACGAAGATTTGAGCGGTGGTGAAGATGATGTCGAGGATGTTGTTGAAGACGAACCAAGTAAAAAGAAGAGAAAGGTGTAACGATTGATACTTCTTTTGTGTTTTTTGATGGCTAAGTCATTGTTTTCCGTTATGTTTTATAGTTAAATTTTATATATTAGTGTGTTTTTCTGTCAGTTGTAGCTTGATTTTTGGGCTCATCTGTTTCTTTAATCGATGTCATATGTTTCTTTTGTTTTTGAAATAACTTTCCAGAAATGAATTTTACTTAGTTTCACTTCAGGTAGTATACGGGTATGAGAATAGAATGTTCACAAGTATGCATAGAGGGGTATAATTCGAGAAAGCAAAGTATTAGAATGAGTAATTAAGGGAAAACAACCATGAAAATCTCAATAGAAAAAGAATAAAATTAAAAATCAAGTATTCAAAAAGGAAAGGAAAGAAAAGGAGCCTCTAAAAGGTAGGTACATTGATGAATGAAAATCATATAACTAAAGAAATGATCGTGCATGCCAGCAGACAAAGAAAACAAAAAAAACCAAAGCAACGATAAAGTAGTTATTCGCAATGAAGTCAGTAGGTTCAAACTATACCAATATATAGTCAACAGAATAAAACAAAGAGGATTTGGAAACGTTTCCGAAAAAATTCAAAAGAAGTTGAAAACATGAATTGAAAGCGAAAGATTTAATAAATGTGAAGTAGATGTAGGTTGCTCAAAAGTTGAGTGTCGATTTTTTTTTATTATTTCATTTAGTAGAACGAATGGCCGTATTTGTTTATTGGTGTATCTTCAGATAAGTTACTCTCTAAGAATGATGAAACTGTAGAAGGGCTTTGGAAGAAACAATACTTTTCGAGTAGATCCTGGTATGACTTGGAATTGATTCCCGACTCTGCATCAGCATTATCATCGTCATCCAAAGGAGCTCCTGTAAAATCAGAAATAGCAGTACCATTGTTTGAAAAAGCATGTCGGTCGTTTTCATCATTAACATTATTCTTCTTCAATCCTTTAACAATTGGCGCTTTGTCTCCGGTACTGCTATTACTATTGAAAGGGAATTCGTTCTTGTTCGCTGACTCTGAATTAGGAGAGAGTGAATCTGAGTCGTTGTTCATTGGCAAACTTCTAAGACCGTTATAAGGCGGTATCACAGTTGAAGCGTTGTTTCCTGGTTTTGATGATGGTGGCTGCATATTTTTACTGGATTTCTCAATTGGTCTCGTTGTTGACAGTCTCTCCAAATCTTTTTGTCTCTGGTCTGAAGATGGAGGCATGAGGTCAGTGAACGTTGGTGCAGTCGATGCATCTTTGAGGATTAATGGAGTACCTGGAGAGTTCATACTACTCCCGTTCAGTGAAGATGGCGAAGGCTCATTTAAATCTTTGAACATGGTATCGTAATTCTTTGAGGGGGTTAGAAGTAAACGGGGATCTTTATCATTTGATGGGTGATCAGAGGGTTCCTGAGTTGGGGATGCTATTGGAACCAGTGTGGAAGGAGAATCAGTAGAGCCTGTTGCTGAAAGTGATGATCTTGCAGTAGGTGGTTCATTTAATGAAAATGCAGCTAAAGGTGGAGAGGCATCTTCCGCAGATGAAGTAAAGCTAGTGTCTTCCATGCTTCTTGTCTTCCTCAAATATTTAGAAGAATACGAAGGAGAAGAATTGGATTTGGTATTCCTATGTGATTTTGGAGATTGGCCATGGTTATTGTTTGTATGTTTACCCTCTCTAACGAAGCTCAGCTTGTAATTTTGATGGTAGTTGTTATCCCAAAACTCTTGATTGTCAGTGACGTATCTTATGCACATTAGGAAATAAGGATCAAATCCGATTGAGTATCTATGAGAGCTGGCAAATTGAGAAAATAGCATTGGAACTTCAATCTTGAAGACAAATCTATCGTAGTTAGCTTTCTTTAATAATCTTGGGATTTCAGGTATATAAGTGGCTTCTGAATTTATCACCGTTTTCCAATCATCAAATGAATATCTAAGAGTCACAGATTTATGGAAAGAGATATTTTTAACTGCTATCTGTCCCATCACTTCAGTCTTTTCAACATTTAAGAAACACCTTTCAAGGAACACAGGTGTCTCTTTATCAATTTCATCTCTATATGAAACTTTAGGGAACAGTCCTGTATCTAAATTCCAACTTTTTATGAGTCTTTTGAACCTCTCAATATCGATTGTCCTATTGCTTGTAACACAATCTTTAGAAACCTTGTAGATAGTATGGTAGACGGCGTATCTATCATCTGATTTGAAGTTGTTTCCAAAGTAATCATCACCATATTCATCATCACTATCATAAGAGTCGCTATCATCATAAGAATCTTCGTCATCGGAAACAGAAGGAGAATTGCTGGCACTAATCGAACTGGGCTTATCAGCACCATGGAAAAACTTAACATCATCAGCACCACCAAAATGAACTTGTTTGTAAGTTGGAGTTGTAGGTAACGATCTTGAACTTCCTAACGAATTCAATTTTAATGACGACTTCACCAATTCACCAGACTTTTTTCTTATCAATGGATGTAAATACGAATATTTTGACTCATCGGTCATTGTTGGTGAACTGGGAATAGAAATGGGACTAGTATCGGCATTATCAAATGCACTCTTCTCACTGATTTTAGGGAAATAACTGCTTTCTTTACTACTTTCACTGCTTGTACTACCTCCATTATTTGCACCTTCATTGACGGGACGATTATCAAAGGTGATACCATGAGAAGTATTAAGTAAAGTGTTGACTTTCATTATTTGCTCGATGTCTTGATCCATTGAAGTGGATCTAGAAGGTCTTCTCATGAACGATATCGAAAGAGGTATATCACCCTCTATACTGCTGTCACTCAACTGTCTATTGTGAGTGCTAAATGGACGTGTATTGTTTTGGGATGTGTTAGAGGATGTCGAGACTCCTACTGGAGCTCTCTGTTGTGGGATGGAGTTCTTATCATTATTATTAACAGATTCTGTACTATTAGATAATCTCTTTCTAGTTGAAGGAACGAATGGCATTTTTTTTTGAAATAAGTTGCTGTTTGTTGTTGAAATATCTATATGGAAAAGTATAACTATGTAATGTAAAACTGGATGGAAAAAAAATCAAAATTTTGTGGTTGAGTAGTGTTTTAGATGGATTAGAAACGAAATCACTAATTGAAACTTTCCATTAAAATAGATGAAATTATTTGATCTCTGAATGTAGATATGAATGAAACTGAGACTATCCGACAACAGTTTAGGTTTGTGTTTTGTTATAGTTCTAGATGACTCACAAAATGTATTACAATTGGAAGGTTGGTCGAAGAAAGGAAGGAACAAAATGAGACAACTAAACCAAGGATTATAACGGCACAGGAAAAAAAGATGAGATGAAAAGAGAAAAAATAAACTGTCTGTATGATAACAGTTATATGAGTCTATTTTAGGTAAAAAAACCTTTTTGTTTGCCTCTTTAATGAAGGGTATTGTGTCAGAGGGAAAGAAACGCCGATAAGGAGAACCTTGAGACGAAGTAAATGTTATGTAACTAACAAAGAGCAAAAAATAGGTTTGACAAGTCAATCGGAATCGACGCTAAAATGCACCTATTAGTACTAATTATTGAAAATGGTAGATGGTATTAGTCAGAGATGTTTTTGGGTGGATAGTGTTAGCATTAGGCCTTGTTTGGATGGTTTGACAACTAACTTTTAAATAAATTATGTTACTGTTTACCGCTCCTTTGCTGCTTTTTTTTTGCTACACATCACCTTATGTATGTGATGTATATGTGATGTATGTAATGTATATACGCTCGATCTGCACGGCTGAGAGTTTTCCCTGCTTCTCTGTTCGCTTCCCCGTGCCCTTCCACCCACACCCATTGTCCCCCTCCCACTCTCCCTATTGTCTTCTCCCTCCTCCCTGCCCCTTCCCGGGTGGGTCCCCTCGCTCCGTCGCTTCCTGTTCAGGCCCCTGTCACCTCACTTCACTTCGCATCGCCTTATACATCTTTAGTTCTCCACTCTCCTCCTGGTGAGTTTCGCGGGAGCCCACCAGTGGGTTTGGCGATAGCTCATCCACTTATCTTCCCTCTCCCCCCCTGTGACTGAGCTCCCACTAGACTACAGCCTTTCCCCATTACAATTATGTTTTGGTAAGTAATCACAAATTACAATCCTCAAAAAAGTGTTTGGCTTCCTTTGCTACTAGTATACTGTTTAAATCGTTTGATGTGCACCAATATATATATAAGTAACTACTCATTCTCCCCTGGATGTTCTGTTGTTACTGTAGAGATTCACATATCTATACTTATATGTAACTTAAGTAAATCCTTCAATTATATTGGATCTCTGTCACTGCCTTTTCACAAAAGTTCTCCCTTTCTTTTCTTGACTTGAAGTTAGCTTAACAGTTGTTCTCTATGTCTATGACAGAATGATTAATAATATCCTTGTTTAATCCATTGCTGTTGACCGTTTTAAACTTTCGGCTCGGCTCAAGGGAAATCTCGGATCTTATTCTTACTAATATTGCACAGCCTTAAAGTAAAGGGGTAAATAAAAAGAATCCACGCCGCGGCGCCGATCAATCGCCTATCAGCTGATGAGAAAGTTGATTGTTTTCTCTAGTTTTTTTTTTGCTTAATTAGTTCTCTTGTCTTTGTTTCTTTCCTTTCCAGCGGTTGTTGGATCAAAAGATACCACACCACGTTTAGTAGGTTCTAGCCATCTACACCACCTAACTGCAGGCTTCCTCAAGAAAATCTCAGATCTCCATTTCACAGTCCTAATTAGCTCAGTATTAAGGTTGTTTAACAATTGATGATCAGCTAATCAAAAGCTAGGATCTTTTCACCTACATATACTCTTCGTCGAGTCGTTTTAGTACTGTATGTTAACTGTCTATAATATCTAACAGGTTGCATCTCCGTCGATCATGGAAGGATGCATGTTACAAAGAGTTCAAGATCCTTGAGAATAAGTTTGAAACGCATAAGATTTCCTATTTTTCCTGGAAGCTCAGTTAATCAATTATCTATAATGATTTTTCAAACTACAAATCAGTTTGGATTTTGTCTACTTGTGTAACGTGCATAACAAAGCTTTTGTTCGCTCTTGGACTATGTAACACAGAATACCAACCAGCATGTAACCTGGTAGAACTGAGTCGGGTAAATGACTGATCTGGAACACAACAGATTTAATGAAAATCTAGATAGGACTGGGGAAGTATGTGATTGTTACATTACATACATCAAATTTTCACTATAAAAGTATTGTTGGTCTGTCAGAACCTCACTCTTTTTAAGAGTGTGATTCTAGGTATATGATTACAATTTATGGTATTTATACAGTAAGCTACAACATTAGCGATGTCATAGATTGAGAGCCGCATTGTTTTAGGAGCCAAAATGAAGGAGCCAGTGAAAAATTTTTCACTAGAGTTGTCGGATGGAAAATTACATAAATAGATCTGTAGATCGAACTTGTTTTGGAAGAAGTTTCAATCGGAACTCTTCTAGAAAGGGGGAGAGAGTTATATACGAAAAATCACATATAAAGTTTTTAATAGGAAATATTTTCTTTTGTGTGTTACCAAAATCAGTCACCTGACCTAAAACAAGTTTTAATAATTGAACTACTTAGTATTTAGCTAATACTATTTTAATAAAGCCCGAGGAAGTATCCACGACTGAACTACCTTGTATGATTCAGTGCTTCATACCATAAAGAGGTAGGGATCTGGAAATGGCTCATAATGTTTTCCCAATCCCCGATATGGTCCTTTTCGAGGATAGATACTCTACGCAAAAGTTTCCTTTTTCCTGGTGTTGTATCCCATCCTTCTAGAAGACAACTCTTGTACACTTCTCCTTCACGCGCCACATGTAGAAAATTCGCCACGTACGCCACAAGACATCAAGCTTTGTTTATTTTATTTTACTACTGGAGATGATCCATTTGTTTGTTTGTGGTTTAAACAGACAAACAACACTTGGCTTTTCTTGACGTCAAATTGATGTTTATGTACATAGGTAGCATCAGAGCACATCTCAACTGACAAAAATGGGATCTAAGTCTCTGAATATACAGTCTTCTGTTCTTAAAACAAAAGAAATCTCGGTTAACCTGCACCAAAATACCCAATATAACTTTTCACTATGGAACATTTGGGTTGCTTCAACACTACTCAAAATACTTTTATTCCCTGCATATCACTCTACAGATTTTGATGTTCATAGAAATTGGTTATCAATCACCAGACTGCTACCCTTGAAAGACTGGTATATCGAGAAGACGAGTCAGTGGACGTTAGATTACCCTCCATTCTTCGCATATTTCGAATGGTTTTTGTCACAATTCATCCCAGACGCAGTTGCTAAAGATGGTTGTTTACAACTGATTGACAAGGGCGAATACGGTCATTTAACAGTCATTTTTCAAAGATCAACAGTTATAACCAGTGAGATCGTCTTGTTCTTATCATTACAATGGTTCATCAATGTTTCTAAAGGTCTGAAGGAAAAAAAGAGAAATTTTGTAATTGCTTCATCAATTGTTTTATCGCCAGGTTTATTCATCGTTGATCATATTCATTTCCAATACAATGGATTCTTGTTTGGTATTTTAATCATGTCAATCGTTAATGCAAAGTTGGGAAATCATTTAATGTGTGGATTCTGGTTTGCTGTCTTGCTTTGTTTCAAACATATCTTTTTGTACATTGCTCCGTGTTATTTTGTCTTTTTACTAAGTGGCTACTGTCTAAACCCATGGAAGAAATTTCCAAGATCAATCAATGATATTGTATTACTAGTGAAATGGATGAATCTCTTGAGATTGGGTGGTACTGTCATTAGTGTCTTCGTCGTTGCTTTTGGTCCATTTGTTTACTACGGTGTCATGCCACAACTGCTCTCCCGTCTCTTCCCGTTCTCAAGAGGCTTGACCCACGCTTATTGGGCTCCGAACATTTGGGCAGTTTACTCTTTTGTTGATCGTGTTTTGATTCAACTGGTTTTAAAAATCCCAGGTTTCTCTAAAATATTATCGATCGTTTTCAAAATGGATCCGAACGAATCAATCAACCATACTGCAAGCTTAACAAGAGGATTAGTTGGTGATGTTGAATTTGCCATTTTACCAAACATAGAACCCAATCATACCTTCTTATTAACATTGTTCTATCAAGTAATGTCGCTTATTCCACTACTAATAAGTCCAACGTTTGAAAGATTCATCGGATCAATGACCTTGTGCGGTTGGGCATCGTTTTTATTCGGTTGGCACGTTCATGAAAAAGCTATCATGTTAGTCATTATCCCATTCAGTTTCATAGTGACACAAGATCGGAAACTCTTGCCGTTATTCCAAACGCTGACTGCATCAGGTTATGTATCTCTATTCCCATTGCTTTTCGGATCTGCGGAATGGTTATTCAAAACGTTGATTACTTTTGTTTGGTTTGTTATTTTTTCAACTAGTTTCAATGAAGTTTGCCATTTCAGTCGCAATATCACTAGACGAGTTTTTATTTTGGACAGATTGAACTCTATATATATTGTTTCTTTAGTGCCAATGTGTGGACTCATACAGATTTTGGAGATTCAAAGCAGGAATTTTGAGATCTTGAGAAAGTTAGAGTTTGTTAGGTTGATGGTATACAGCGTTTCGTGTTGTATTGGTGTGATATCATCTTGGAATGGATTCACTTGGTTGTACTTTTTAGACGATAGTGTTTGGGAACCAAAAGATGATATATTAACAAAAGTCGGTACTTGAGTAAATTATAATATACCGATTTTTCTTTTTCTCTTGTTATGGAGAGATCTATATCACGTGAAAAAAAAAACAATGTTCGTATAAAGTATTAGGTTAAGGTACATTTATAGATATATAATACTGAAAAAAAAAAATCAGGTCGTTAAGATTTCTGTAGATCATGTCTTTTTCGTACGTGTCTTTGTCTTTGTCTTTGTCTTCTTCTTCTTTTTCTGTTTCTTCTTCGTATCATCGTTATTCTGTTCCGCACCATTGGTTTGTTCTTCATCTTCACCTTCACCTTCACCGCCACTGGCACTATCGCCTTCGTCACCATCTTCCTGAGTGAACCTATCGTAGTTTGGAGAATCATCATTCAGGAACCCATTTAGGTATCCATCTATGATCTCAGTTGCTGTCTCAACGTAGGAATCATCGAGTAGTTTGAATTTCTTGAGGTGGGTTAGTATACCAGAGCTACTATCAGTTAACAAGAAGAAATTCAAGCCTTTAAATAAGTTGTCACACACTTTGTTTAGTTCCGACCCACTAAATTGTTTCTCAACATTATTTAAATCTTTGAAAAATTGTAGAATCTCAGACCGCTTCTTGAAATAAAAATTACCTAGGTTCAACAACATTGTTAAAAACTCAAAACTGTCTTTCTCAAAATTCTTAGCAAAGATATCAAAGAAGTTGACTCCTGACATGTTGGTATACATCTCTTTCAACCTTTTAGTCTCCAAAGAAACGGATTTCAAAAACGTTGCTGTTTCAGTTTGTTCATCGTCGACTTCGTTTGACTTGAAAAATAATTCTCTAGCTCCAGTGACTAAACCAACACCGACCCACTGAACTAACAAAGTTTGAATCTCAACTCTGTATTCAGGATCATTAACTTTTAAAACTCCTTTACTTTCCAATGACTTCAACATCAAACAAATCACCATCATTAATTTTTGCGCATTGGTCCTGCTGGCAATAGGTCTAGTGTCACCTTCAAGTTCCAATTGAACATCGTTATCGTTCGAATCAGATTCTTCGCCACCAGTCGTACCTCTAGATAAATAGACTCCTGCATTTGAGAAAAATTCATGTAATAACATTGATTTTTCAACTTCTGATAATTCTAAAGCACCTTGCCTGCTGAATTTAAATCTAGTGTTTTTAGGATCCGTAGAATTTGGTGGGTTGCCTCTCAGACCAACTAAAAGTTCATGGAAGTAGTTAATTAACCATTGATTTAGTTCCAAATGTGTTAAAAACCAAATTAAAACCCTTCTATAACCCTCAGCCATCATTAATTCATCTATTATACAGAATGAAATAGATGGGTTATGTTTCACCATGTCTTCAAAATTTTGACCGTCAGAAATAAAAGTATATATGATATCAGGATGAATACCAGGATCGTTTCCTCTTTCTTCTCTTTCATCTTCCGTCATCAAACTTGCCTCGTACTCGTATCTCACTATCCATGCCACACTTCTGATAACTTTCTCTCCAACGTCGTCGGGCATCGTACCCGAACACAGTTTACGTAGCTCGTTTAACAGAGTGAGAGGGCTAGTGAAAAAAACGCTCGGGTCGTCTCTTGATTTCTTCAACAGATCATGGAAATCAGAAGAGATTACAATGTTGCTTCCACGAGGCATATCACGCCAGTCGTTTCCTTCACCATCAAATTTGAGGTTTTTGGCCATTGCAGATCTAACAGCAACCGGTTTGTTGCTTATACTATGCTTTGTTGATATTTCACTTTCATTAGTGCTAGCATCAGTATTGGCTTTTATTAGTGCTGCTGCTTCTTCGTCATAATCTTCTTCTTCCTCGTAGTATTCTTCATCAAATTCATCAAATATACAATCACATGAGGGATGCAATTCATACCCATTACTATAATCAGCATAAGGTTCATCCATCTCTTCGTCACAAATTTTGTTGTCATTTTCATCCAACTCATGTATCTTATTTTCGGTCTTGGCACCGGCATGATGGTGGTGATGGTGAGGATGATGATGATGGTTATGGTACTCGTCAGCTTCCAATTCAGCATCTGCATCATCCATTTCCATTTCAAACATGTATTTAATATCCTCATCATACTTGTCTTCAGGCTCAAAATCCTCCATGAGTTCATTGACTTCAGGATACTCTAACCCCAATGAGAACATACCGGCAACATATATTCTTAAATCTGCAGTAATTGATCCGTTTCCGGCTTTTCTACCCCATGGATTCATGAAATTATTCAATGACTCATGTTTCAAATCATGTAATCTTTTATCAAATTCGTTGTTTAGTATCAATGCGATTATTGACCGAAGTGCGGAAGAACCTTTTATAACGTGTCTGATTACTTCAGGATATCCAGGGAAGTTCAACTCTTCATCACGTCTATCAATTTCTAATCCAAGTAATATCACGTGCGTTTGATTCTTCCATATTTGTAAAAATTGAGAAAGGAAAGGATGAAGGGAAATATTTTGGCCAGGCTTGTAGAGTTTATATATAGTCAATATTGAAACGGATGCAATCGTATAAAGTAGTTTCAAATTGTGATAATCGTTGGCTAGATTAGTTATATTTGAAAGGGAATCATGTGGTAACCATTTGGATAAGTTAGCGATCCAGTTGTCTTCGTCATTATTAACCGATATTAATCGAGCTTCTTCGTCACTATTCACTAATTTCAATATCTTTTCAATGATTGTGTATAATTCAACGGACATATCAAAGACAGGGAATCGCAATTCAGGATCATCTTCATAAACCTGTTGCATTAAAGCCAGCACAAGGTCCGAAACCATATCCATTGATAGTATATATTCGTTCTCATCTCCGGTGTCCGAAGGCTGTGTATACGGGTCGGATAACGTAGATATCGTGGAGAACAACTTCCACATTCTGTCTTGGTATTTCTGTTGATCAGTCTGGGGTCTTACCACTTGTAAAAACTTGAAAAGGGCAAGGTGTAATTCAGTCGGGTTGAAATTGAAGAGATGCTTTGAGATATCGAATTCAAAAGTATACTCTTCTTCAATTTCCTCGTCATTGTCGTAATCGTCATCATAATCATATTCCGAATAGTAATCGTCATCTAAAGTTTCCCTGGAGCGCTGGTGTATATGTGCTTCTGCAGTTGTTGTTGTTATTGTTGGCGTACTGGTACGTTTAGCACCATTGGCACCACTCACAACCTTCCTCTTAAAGCGTCTTGGTGGAATATTGTAAGTTTTTGTATGTGTTGAATGGGTGTAAATAGTTACTCGGAGTAATTGACAAAGGAAATGCTTATTTTATATATATATGGTACAGGGTTCTTTCCTCTTGATAACTCCTATGAGTGTCTTGCTTAATAGTCAATTATGGTTTGAATCCTACGTAAAGTTAGAATAGTGGAGATCAAAAAAGAACTCTTCCGTAGGCTGAAATGCAATTGGTATGATATTTCCAGTTTCAATTATATTTAAAACAACAAATCTATCTATTTGTCTATGCGATTAGTTATTTGTTAATTTCTTTAATTTGTATTTATGGTTCTTTTTATATTTTCCTAAAATATGCCCCTTGAATTACCCCCAACTTTGGTTAGAACCTCTTGTTCATACTATTGAAACAAAAATTCGTCTGCCAAATTTTTTTTTGCTCTTTTGCTGTCAAAGAAAGTCCGTGTTCGTTAGCACTTTCATATGCGACATGCTTTTGGTTGTGTTGTAAATGTGGGGGAGACTCCAGGTTTGTCTTTTAGAATGTGAATCTACAGTATGGTAAAGGCAGAATTGAGAGGTGGGTAGTATTAATGGGTATATGGATATAATGAAGTTAAATGGCTTCTTGAAGAAATTCAAACTGGACATTTTCCTTTGTGGTTATAAGCTACGTGTACAATCGATGTCCAAGATTTTGACCAATGAGGGGAAATGAGACAATTTTAAGATATATAACAATTCTTTAGAATTGAAGGGCTAATCATTCAATTATGACCCGAGTATAAATAGTAGCATTTACTTATAAAATCGATAATGACTACTGGGCTGTAATTTTAGTAGACAGTAAAAGTATGAATGAAATTATGAGGAATAAATAAAACGGTGTGTAGTTTGGAACAAACTATATAAAACTCTGATACATATAACTTATTCAAACAGAAATAAGAAAAGTAATGGTGATGGCGATAATGGTGCTGCGTAAATAATATAATATCATTTGATAATATACATGAGTCGAACAATATATATATTATAATTAATTGATAGATCGATTAATGAACAAGCGATAATTTCTTCGTTTGTTCATTAACTTATTTAAATCCAAAAAATTCTTCAAAATTATCAATCTTCAATTTCTTTAACCCTTTCTTTGCCAGCTTTAGATCAGCTTCACTTTTTAATTTATTTAGCTTTCTTTGATTTAATTTTTTTTCCTCAATTTCTAGTTTTCTAATATATATCATATCATCACGATATAGTTCGTTACCTGGTAATGATGGAGCTTGGAAAGGCTTTAAACTTTCAATGTAGTTTAGTGGTAAATTGAACAATTCCAAGTTATGTTGTTGGGTATTTAATGCAGAGTTTGTGAAGATTGAATTAATTGGAGTGAACTTTTTTGATTTACTGAAATAAGGAGAATAATTTTCGGCATTCGATTCGGATTTTATTTTCTTATAGTCTTCTAAATCTTTCAAGATAGATGAATTTTGTAGCTTTAACTTCTTGAACTTCTTTGGTGATAGCGACATTGATAAAGATAATGGTGATCTAGTATGATTAGATTTGACAGGTTGTAGCAAAGGTTGGAAATTGTTAAATAAAGCATCTAGCATTAGTTCGTTTTTTTGAATGCCATCTGTGCTTGGAACTTTGGGTAGGGAATTTATGTAGTTTTTCTTTGATGGCTTATAAGCTGCAAAATTTAATGATTCAAACACAGGAATGGATTTGAGGGGCACTGATGCTTCCTGGGTTGCGGATAATGCGGAGGCGGACTCGACGTTAGCAGAGCGTGAAAATGCCTCGTCAACATCTTGTGGTGTTTGCTGTTGTTGTTGTTGTTGTTGACTAGAGCTCACTTCAATGGATTCGGTGGTTGTGGTAGATGTGGAGGAAGATCTGATTGATAATCTTGCGGTTGACAAAACACGCAAGGATGGTCTTAGGTTAGATAGCATTATATGAAGCGACAGATAGGGTAGTTGAAGTTGCTGAATTGTGTGTAGCTTGCGTAGTTTGGGGAGCTATGTTAAGTTCGTGAGATGAATTGATGTTATATATAGTTAGTTGTTGTTATATCTATATACAATTCAGTGGAAGAAGGGAGTATTTATATAAACTGGAGTAAAAAGTAAAGATCAGACCAGAAGTAGTAGCAGGTTAAATTAATCATCTTTGATTTGTCTCACCCGCCACAATTTGAACTTTGGACCGATAACTTCTGCATGTAACATAAACAGTACTTTTTATCTCTTCTCACGTCTCACCCCATTCTATCACTTTATCGGACTAATAAATGTCTAGGGTATACTATACTTGACACTATACTGGATCGACATTTTTCTTTTATACACAAACAATCAAAATACCTTTGTTTGAATTGTAGATTTTTCGTGCTCAATATTCTCCACCTTTAATCTCTTATTCTAACCTATGCATATACACCACTCTATTCCAGTGTTTCCCACTACTTCCACTCTTATCCTTAGGGGTATAACCGATTTTCGATCGTTTGAAACATCCTAGAAGCCCTACATCTTATCTTGTATACGTATGCACATTCACATTGTGAAAGTACTTTCCTGAATAGTCCGAACATGGATTTTTACCCCTTTTATGTCTTTGAGTATACACATTTCATTTTTATTTATTGTAGGCTCTTGGGAAACAACATATTCGTGCCAAATCGATCAACATGCTTTCCTATCTGATTGTTACACCATTTCAAGTAAAAGCAAAATATGAATATCATATACAAATTATGTCGTAAAATTTTAGCTTATGAAAATAGTAGTCGTAGTATTTCAAACTTTTAAGGTACTCCTTTTCTACCTGTGTTGACTACACTAACAATCAGACGCCTATTACTAGTATTGAAGATTATAAAAAAACCAAAAGAAAGATTTATATTTTTTTGTGTTAAAAGTTTTTAAAAACAGAAAAGCTTTAAAAAAAACAAAAAGTAGGGGGTTTTTGAGGAGTTTTGTTAAAATTAAGTTAAATTAAATTGAAATTTTAGAGAAAGGTTATTTATTTCTTAGCCTTCTTTTCCTTTTCAGCTTGATCCTTTAAAACCTTCTTGACAATCTTTTGTTCTTCGATTAAGAAAGCTCTGACGATTCTTTCCTTAACACAGTTGGCACATCTTGAACCACCGTATGATCTGGAAACAGTCTTGTGGGTCTTGGAAACTGAAGCGTATTGCTTTGGTCTTAATTGGGAAATACCGGCTAAAGCGATACCACAGTCACCACACTTTGGTCTGGTACCAATCTTCTTTAAGTGTTGAGCAACTAGCTTACCACCTGGGGTCTTAACAACCTTGATTTGGTTTGACTTGGTGTTGTCTATATTAAAAATGCAGAAATGGTGATTTAATGTTAGTATTTGAAAAATGTTCATAACAAAATTTGTGATATTTTTATTAATGATGATGATCAGTGCCTAATTCTCTTAACTTGGTATCGATGTAGCTTGGATACTATTAATGGACACTGGGTGAATATGTGGAAATATTAGATTCATGTCTCGGTATGTCAATACAACATAGTGATATCCATCATACAGATAAGTAATGTCATATAGCAGATGAAATGTATCATGCAATATTACAGTACGTCAAAAATGCTAAAAAGAAGCCAAGCACATTAACGCAACAAGTTCAAGAAAGAGTGAACCTAGCAATTTCATGGACTACACTTAATTATCCAGTATCAAATCTTCTTGTTCAAGCTAAGACACAGAATAATGAAACGAGTTGTTTTCGTTGCAAGATCTCAAGGGCTTCCTCTGCTTTTTCTTTAACATGCCACTGAAAAGAATACATTGACGGATGATGCTATATTTCATTGATTTCGATGCTTCATTGTTTTGAGCTTATATTTCTTGCTTAATAACTTGATAATCTTAGTTCACGATGTTTTTGTAAATAAAACTGGTAAATATATAGGCAGATAGATGTCATTAACAGAAGTATTGAAATGTACACAAAAGCTGGATTTCGGGTTCCTGAAAGTAAATCAAATCTTGAGATTCCGGTGATAAATTAAACTGCTGTTCACCTTGACGACTTATCCACTAATTGCGTTAATTATCAATGATGTTATGATTCATTAATTCAATGTAACAAAATCAAAAAAAGTAGTTTGGGGGTCTTCCACTGTTCTATTTGATACATTACAAAATTATATTATTCATGTTTTGAAAACGTTGTAAATATCCAAACTACTGCAATTCATATATCAATCAACATGTGTAACTCTGTTGTTTTTTTAACTTAATTTCCTTTTGTTCATTTATATTCCATCCAAGCCACGTAAAATTATTTTCAACTTGCACTGATTCATCATTAATGATAATTTCATTTCTTGTTCAATTACATACATGGGTTTCTTCTTCTGAAAGTAACTCTTTGAGCCATTTTAAATTATCTTGAAGTATAAGTTTCTATTCGAAAAGGAATATATAAAGTGTCTATACTTAATAGCACTAGTGTTTTTCAAAAGCCTTTACTTTTCAAAAAGACACTTTTAACCAGAACTCCTCTACTCTACTGGTCCACCCTTACTATGGCAGGTCTGGCCTCACCTTCCTCCTAGTAACCAACCGATTGTTTCTCTCTCCATAGCATTCGCAGACACCCGCAGAGTAGTAGTTTACTGCCATTTGGCATCTTGCAAAGAAAATTTTCCACAGCGAGCAAAGGGTCCCCGGTCAATTGGGACGCTTAGTGCCAGAAAATTTTTCACAGTCATATAGTTTGGCAAGAGAAACCTGACGGAAGTAGAATCTCGAGGTTTTAATAACCCTTTATAAGAATCACGTGATCGAATTGAATCATTCTTCCTTAAGGACACTCAAAATCCGGGGGTGCTGAGCTCTCTTGTTTAACATTACTTCGCAGTTACCGAATGTTGAAGCTAGTCTTTACTGATTCACCTTGTATATAAACTACCGTTACGTATCACTAGCATTGACTATTCAAGTAGATATGTAGTTACATTACATGGTTAGCAACTTTCCTATGTGCCCTCAGGTACATTTATTTCTCATATTTATGATTTTTGAGACAATTACTAGCTTGCCTAACTCTACAGCAAATTGAACACATGTCGACTGAACAAGAGAGTTGAACCTGTTCTAGGTATTGAGATAAGTCGAGAAAGTCTATTAAGATTATCGGTTTGAATACAGCATGTATAATCACCAAAGATCCTATGGATATATGAGGTGGTGATATGTAGTGTCTGCAACAGTTACAGCGTTTAATGAACAGCTATGCATTTCTGATCAACTTCTTGTTCATAGGTTGCTTCAGTTGTTTACTCCTATGACCAATTGTGACTTCCTTTTGCAATTCTTCCAAATGTATAAAGGCATGTGTTGCATAATCAGTAAACTACAGTGATACAATTGAGTGATATAATAAAGTTACTCTATTTATTTTTTGTCCAATCGTAATACCTGTAAGTCAATATTACAGACAGAATAAACAATTTCGATATGAAATGTAAACGGTATATAATCAAATTTAGTCTAAAATATGGATATGTAAACCATGTAGACATGCAACGTGAAATCAAATCAATTGACGACCCAACAAATCAAACAGCGACAAAAACATCCAAAGAACATAGCATATTCAACAAATCTAGTTTTCAACAGCAACAACTTCCATTTCAACATCAACACCTAATGGTAAAGCCTTAACGGCAACACAAGATCTAGCTGGTAAATGAGAATCCTTGTTGAAATACTTGACGTAAACAGAATTGAAATCAGCAAAATCGTTCATGTCAGTCAAGAAAACGTTAACCTTGACGATTTTTTCTAACGAAGAGTTTGAATCTTTCAAGATACCTAGGGCATTCTTAATAACTTGATCAGCTCTGTCTTTGATAGTTCCTTCAACTGGCTTACCTTCTGGAGTGTATGGAATTTGACCAGAGAGATAAATGAAACCGTTAACCTTAACGGCGTGGGAGTAAGCAGCTGCAGCTGGTGGAGCGTTTGCGGAAACAACGGTTTGTAAAGTAGAACCCATTCTAAAGAATTGCCTAGATAATAATGATTGCTTTGCAAATGTTTGTAAAAAAGACATTATTGATTTAGTCAAAATAACTTGTTTAAAGAATGTTTAGATACTTAATTGCCTTGAAGCTGGAGTTAACGAGGCTCCAGAGATGTTTTCATCAAGGCGATTGGAGCGATTCAATTTTGAGGGAACTCGATTTGATTTGTTTAATTAGTTGGCGGCTAATTGGAGGCGGTGCAAGAGAGAGATCTTATAGCATGAGTATGGGTATGGTGTCTATAATACAGTTCTTATATATATGCATATATATATATAATGATGAATGGATGGTATGTACAAGTACTGCAACTATATATACAGAGATTTTCTAATTTTTATTTTGATCGATACCTTGGACAACCTCTCCACTTAATGGTTGGTTAGCTTCCAATTCTTCTCTCAGCTTCTTTTGAGCTTCAAAATCTAATAAATTGGCTTGTTGTTTATCGTTCAACATTCTAGCTTTTCTTCTTTCCAATCTTTCAGCATCTTTAACTGGTCCCATTTTCAAAGCCTGAATAAATAGAAATTTGTTATGTGGTTAGTATGTTGAGTTTGTTTACACTGCATGTAGGTATAATTGTAAAAGCCCGACTATTGAATCGTACTCACGTCTTTTTCTTCTTCAGCCAAGTAGTAAACTCCAACAGCGGAGAAGACACAAAGGGCCGAACTGAATGCCAATGTTAACCTTGCTGCTCTGGACATTATTGGTATAAGTTATTTATATGGTTTCTAGGTAGTACTATGATTGCATGCAACAAGTATATAATTTATAATAGGTCTCATATATTAATCAGCGAATAATTTATTATGACAGAGAATCGTTGTCCTCATTATTCAAAAGTCAAATTACAGAATTCCATTACGTAATTGGTTACACAAGCGACAATTAGACTACTAAACTATAGTTCATTTTCTTGTTCCGATGATTATTTCTTGATTCTTGTTTGTCTGGAAGGATAGTCCCGAGTATGTTTGTATAATCTGATTCATTAGAGTTATTCATTCATTTACATTACATACAACCCCCCCCCTGTTACGTGTGAGTTCTTTCAGAGATGGAGTGGCGTTCGAACGCTTAAGGTGTAATGATGTGTCACAAACAGAACAAAGGAGACGAAGCGAAAAACGTGCCGTTGGAGAACGGGGAACCGAATTTGTGTACGGGTGATTGATGTCGATAATTGTTCCAGTACCCCGTATACCACGATATACTTATACACTGTCATTATATAAAATGTATCTATATCATGATAAATATATACACGTATACTTCTATAAATCTACATATACACCAATCATCCCATCAGAGGACCAAACCCATGGTATAATTACGCTATAACAACAATCAATCACATAATACTAATACATTGCGCCGCACCCGAATCCTCGCTTTTCTCTTGCTTCGTCCAAAAAAAGCAATTCGTCGCTTCTCATACTAATTGTTATTATTGTATGTGTTTATGAATTAATGAGCTTTAAATCATTACAACCTTCATTTCTCAGTCAAACCAATCAACCAACCGACCAATCACCCGATCACCCTAAATTCAACTCCATTCAACTCAACTCAATACTTTCTCCCTATATACACTCAATTATAGATCATCTTTTCATCCCCATATCACTATCCTAATCCCCCATTATAAAACCACAACTTCATTTGGTTTCTCATTCCCCCCCAATTCGCCCATTGCAACCTGTATTCTTACTCATTCTATTTTATTTAACGTCAATTGGTTCCGTTGTCATAACTTTGATTTTTGCCCATAACTTCATAATATCTAAACATTATCATTCACTGTTTGTATATAAGTATACAACGCCCGATGTTTACAAATTCTCCAAATGAGGCGACTCCTCAAAATATAAACCAACGGGACCCTTTCCCCCACCAACAACAAGGGCCCTTTACAAACAACCCAGATTCTGGCCTCGGAAGTGAAAGTCATCATCAGCAACAACATCAGCAACAATCCCATCTTTCAAACCAATCACAATTAAATGATTTCCAACAATCTTCATTCTCCTCTCAATTTAATGCCCCATCATCCTTCACATCAGCATCTTCACCTTCCAATTTTGCACATTACAACAGCCCCTCTGCAAACCCTCCTCCGGCGTTCATACATAAAAACTCATTCAGTTCGAGATCTGGTTCAATGGATGGTTTGAATAATAGTCAACATCCAAATCTAAGCTCGTCAAATAACAACTCATACTCGGGAAACTCTTTTCTGGCGCCTTCCTCAGTTTCTTCCTCTCATATTGCTCCCGCTGGGAGAAGAAGTTTATTAACTTCGAAATTACAAGGACAAAGAGCACAACAACAACCACAACAACAACCTTCTCAGCCTGTTGGCTACGACTCCCAACCACAATCCTCATTTTTCAATCCATCTTCTTCTTTTCAAGATTCAACTGGTTCTTCGTCATTCAACCATTCACAAGTTCTGCGAAATCAACAAGCTCAACAATTTGCTCCTTTCCATAACACTCCATCTCAAGTCAGCTCTTCTTACAACCAACAGCGAGGATTACAAACTGATCAGCTACAAAGTGGATTTGTGAATATTGAACCATCCGTCAGTTCTTCTTACACTCAAACCAGTTTTGGATTTCAGCCTCAGCCTGCACCAGCTACCGCAACCACTACAATCTCAAAAGATTTGGCCTTTTCTACAAATTCATCTTCAAGTACACTATACCAAGACGCTCAACAATCAGTAACACCTTCTCATACCGGCAGTGTAGCTAGTCAATCCATACAGGGACAACAAAATCAACAAATGCCACCACCCCAATTAGATCAACACATCCATCTTCAACAACAGCAACAGCAACAACGTCCCCATTTCATGTCGGCATCTGCACCTACTCATGCCTTTGACTATACATCCTCCTCGTTTCCTACTAATAATCCTAACCAGTATGTTCCTCCAAACCAGTCGAATAGAGGTACGCTAAACGAATCTGGAAGTAACTTGACCCAACCTTTTCACCAACAACAACAACAGCAACGTTCC
Source organism: Ogataea degrootiae (assembly GCA_019232045.1). Lineage (NCBI taxonomy): Eukaryota > Fungi > Ascomycota > Pichiomycetes > Pichiales > Pichiaceae > Ogataea > Ogataea degrootiae. The sequence continues at coordinate 67,712 of JAHDIT010000035.1, forward strand.
CAACAACAAACCAACCAATTCTCATCTTCTTTATTTCGTTATCCAGACTCCACTTCAAAGCAAATACCATCCTTTCGTCAGCAATCCATCACGCCTTCTATCCCAAGTCCTGAATCTGACCATATAAACATTGCAGAACATAACGTTCAAGATTTACTTCTCATGTTATCGGCACTTTTACAAAAAATAGTGGAGGCTAACGATCTTTTGCATCCTGACCATTACAACTCTGGGGCATCTGCAGCGGCACAAAACCAATCCGCTTCCGCTAGCATGACAGAACAAAATAAGTATACCGCTAACGTTTTGGCCTTCCATGGTAGAAATATTCCAGCTATTACTTTACATGCATATCTAACAAGAATTCTAAAATACTGTCCGGTGACAAACGAAGTGTTTTTAAGTTTGTTAGTTTATTTCGATCGTATTGCTAAACGGGCAAATAACGGCGAGTTCAACTCTACATTTGGCAGTGGAGGAACACAACCATCAAACAGCCCAGGCTCTAACAGTAACGACGGTAAGGATTTTGAAATGACAGATGAAGATAGTCAATCAGCTGGCAAGAAACAACCACAGTTGTTCGTTATGGACAGTTATAACATTCATCGTTTGATTATATCCGGTATCACTGTTGCATCTAAATTTTTCAGTGATGTTTTCTATAAGAATTCAAGATATGCAAAAGTTGGAGGGTTGCCACTTGAAGAATTAAATCACCTTGAATTACAATTTTTATTGTTGCTCGATTTCAAACTAATGATTCAAGTGGAAGAAATGTACAGGTATGGTGATTTATTGATGAAGTTCTGGAAGAGAGAGCAAGCTAAAGTTGCTGCTCAAGCACAACAACAGGCAGAGGCACAGTCTCAGCAACAAGTTCAGGCACAACAAGAACAGATTCGTCAACAAGAGCAACACCATCACCAACCAGGTATGGATGCTTCTCAACAACAGCACGATGTGGTTAATCAATCTGGCCAGCAACAAGAGTACCACTAATTTATCATCATTTTTTTCTCATTATTATTATTACTATTATTATTATTTTATCTTTCTTCTCTTCTTTACTTTGTAGAATTAATCTTTGTTTGAATAATTTCAGGTTTACGTGTATACATACATATATATATATATATATATATGTTATTTTTCTTCTTCTTCAATACCGGCATTTACTCTATTAACTTAACTAATAACCGTTGACTGATCAGGTAAAATAAAGTGTGCGTTCAAAAGTATTGAGATCTGGTCGTGTCTCGACCAGACTGCAACTTTCACTTATTTTTCACCTCGAAAACGTTGGTACCTTGAATAATCTATCAATCAATCAATCAATCAGTCACACTTGTCGTATTACATGCAAGACTAATCTCTTATCGTACACCACAAACAGAGATTAGGACAGATATCGTTAGAATCCGACATCACTCTCATCATAAAGTATTTTCTCTTTTTATATTTTTATTCAGTTTTACAACTTGTTGAAACAAAGAAAAATTTACTGAAAAAGACTACATTTCATTAAATAGCCGAAATTACAACAAAGAAACAATGGATTTAGTTAACCACCTAACAGATAGATTATTATTTGCTGTCCCAAAGAAGGGAAGGTTGTACGAAAAATGTGTCAGCTTATTAAAAGGTTCCGACATTCACTTCAACAGATCAAACAGACTTGATATCGCCCTATGTACAAACCTACCAATTGCTCTGATTTTCTTGCCTGCTGCCGACATCCCAACTTTTGTTGGTGAAGGTAGATGTTCATTAGGTATCACTGGTGTTGATCAAGTTAAAGAAGCGGACGTTGATGTTGATGTCGCTATGGACTTATTGTTTGGTAGATGTAAATTACAAATCCAAGTTCCTGAAAATGGTCCATACACCCAACCTGAACAGTTGATTGGTAAAACTATCGTTTCATCATTCACTAATTTGACAAGACAATATTTTGAAGAGTTAGAAGGTGTGAAACCAGGTGAGCCAATTCAAACCAAGGTTAAGTTTGTTGGTGGTTCAGTTGAAGCTTCTTGTGCATTAGGTGTCGGTGATGCTATTGTTGATTTAGTTGAATCTGGTGAAACTATGAGAGCTGCAGGTTTACAAGCAATTACTACAGTGTTGGATACTTCTGCTCATTTAATTGTGTCGAAGAATCCTTCTCACCCTGAACTGGTGGCTACTATCAAGTCTAGATTAGAAGGTGTCTTGGCTGCACAAAAGTACGTCTTGTGTAATTATAATGCTCCAAGAACTAAACTACCTGATTTGCTACAATTGACTCCAGGTAGAAGAGCTGCTACTGTTTCTCCATTAGAAGATGATACTTGGGTTGCTGTTTCCGCCATGGTCGAAAGAAAAGATATGGGATTAGTTATGGATAAGTTGAAGAGATTAGGTGCTTCTGATATCTTAGTCTTTGAAATCTCAAACTGTAGAGTTTAAAAAACACCCAATTTGAAGTTCCCAAACTTTGAAATTAGATATAGAGACTTCTTTTAATTTAACTATCACAATTATTTTATGTTTATTAGATGTAGTACTTTCCAAGGGGCTAAACTGAGGATACATGAACAATTATTTTCTTTAGTTTGATTAACAACCAACAAAGAAAAAGTAGCTGTTTTGTTTTTCCTTTTTTCGTTTTGTATTCTATTTGTTTTCCTAGATTCATTTCCAATGTGCAATATATTCCGTTCATCGTTAATTTGGAATTGTCTTGTTGTACTCTTTGTAGTGTGCAACTGACTAAAAAGTATTGTAAAAAGCACAAGTGTCGTCATTATGAGTGTGTTTACGGCTCAGCCGAAATTTCTCTCTCTAAAAAGATGAGTGTGATTTTTGACCTTGGATCCGATCACAAAACAAAAGCTTTGAAGGCTGATTTGGAAGCCGAGGTTGTTGTTAAAACTCACTCCAATTGCATTGATATATACAACCACATATATTCAACAAGAACCATTTATATAGATACAACTGTGCCATTACGATAGAAGTTCAAGCTCCAAATTTGAGTTTATTTATATACACTGACTTCTGATAATAAAAGTACCTACCATAAATAAAGATACAACAATACAAAGAGAGAGGCTTCTAATCATTTTTTGAAACTATAGTATTGATAATAATAAATCAACTGCAGAGATAAAGGGTACTATATCTTGAATTTAGCTGCGTATAACAAGATCAGTTTCAACACAACAACAGTAAAAGATTTCCATGACTGATACAAACTCACCAAAAGATACGATTCCAGCGAGTAGGCCACAGCAAGAACATAATAATAGTAACAGCAACAAGAACGAACAAGAAACAGAACTAAACAACGATCGTTCAATAATACATTCCTCCCAACGAAGCTTAAATCAAATTACACTGGATAGGGAATTTGAAGACACTTTGAATGTTGCCTTGGAAAACATCGATTTAAACCCATTTTTAGACAGACAGAACTCCGAAAACCAATCCATTAACGAGGCATATTCATTAAGATCAATTCCATTACATAAAATGAGTGGTGAAATATACGGTGAAGCACTTGACGATAGTGACATACCCTTGATCACATCAGATAGCAGTTCAAACAACCAACACGGCATTAATTCAAGAGGAAGTAGCTCTAAATCAGATTCTAAATCAATTTGGAAAAAAGGTGTTCAATCATTGATTCATTCTTCAAATAGGCTGGTACTTGGTGGTGGATCCAGAAAGAAAGGTATCCAACTGCCTGGTGATGACAGTTCACATAATAATAACGACGGTAACGATCAATTTCAACCACTACAAGAACAAAGAACCGTTATCCCACACATGGATTCAAGCTTCTCATCAAACGCCATATCTAACGCCAAATACAATTTTGTTTCTTTCTTCCCTATTATCCTATACGAACAATTTAAATTCTTCTTCAACTTGTATTTCTTACTGGTTGCATTATCGCAGGCGATACCTGCTTTAAGAATCGGTTATTTATCTTCATATATCGTCCCATTGGCATTTGTTCTAACAGTTACGATGCTGAAAGAAGCAATTGATGACATTCAACGTAGAAGAAGAGATAGAGAGCAAAATAATGAACTATATGAAGTTGTTGGTGCTCTGAAAAAAATACCATCAAGGCTATTGAAATGTGGTGATTTGGTTAAACTACACAAGGATACTAGAGTTCCCGCTGACATGATCTTGTTACAATCCAGTGAACATACAGGTGAGTCATTCATTAAGACTGATCAGTTGGACGGTGAGACTGATTGGAAGTTGAGAATTGCTTGTCCATTAACCCAAAGTTTGTCCGAAGATGACATGGAAGTCATCAAAATTATTGCGTCCCCACCTTCCAGACACATACACTCGTTTTTAGGTAAACTGTCATATGGTGACCATACCACTGGTTTGACTGTCGATAATACAATGTGGGCAAATACGGTCCTAGCTTCAGGTACAGCTATCGGATGTATCATATATACCGGTAAAGATACTAGACAGTCGATGAATACTTCAACTCCTGGTGTCAAGACTGGTTTATTAGAATTGGAAATTAATAGCTTGTCCAAAATATTATGTGCATGTGTCTTTCTTTTATCTGTTGTTTTAGTTGCCTGCCAAGGTTTCACTAAAGATTGGTATGTTGACATAATGAGATTCCTAATTCTATTCTCCACTATCATTCCGGTTTCTTTAAGAGTTAATCTAGATCTAGGCAAATCAGTTTATGCTTATCAAATTGAGCACGATCTTCAAATCGAAGAGACAGTTGTTAGAACAAGTACCATTCCTGAAGATTTAGGTAGAATTGAATACCTTTTAAGTGATAAGACTGGTACCTTGACACAGAACGATATGGAACTGAAAAAATTACATTTAGGTACTGTTTCATACGCTGGTGATACCATGGATTTAGTCGCCGATTACGTTAGGAATTTCGGAGAACAAGTTAAAACTTCAAGAAGAGACTTGGGTGCAAGAGTGAGAGATTTGGTCACAACGTTGGCAATTTGCCATAACGTTACACCAACTTATGAAGATGGTGAATTGGATTATCAAGCTGCATCGCCCGATGAAATAGCTATTGTCAAATTCACCAAATCTGTTGGATTGTCGTTGATCAAAAGAGATAGAACCAGTTTAACGATTTTACAAGAAAGTACACACCGTACTTTTGAATACGAAATCTTGCAAGTTTTCCCATTCAGTTCAGATTCAAAGAGAATGGGAATTATTGTTTTAGATAAGACTAAAGATGAACTATGGTTCTTGCAAAAGGGTGCTGATACTGTCATGATGAAGATCGTTCAACAAAATGATTGGCTAGAAGAAGAAACAGGAAACATGGCCAGAGAAGGTTTAAGAACCTTGGTCATAGCAAGAAAGAAGCTAAGTAAAAACTTGTACGATGAGTTTAAGAACAAATATAACGAATCTTCTTTATCTATGATTAACCGTGATCAAGCTATGGCTAAAGTTTTAGGACAATATATGGAACACGATTTGGAGTTGTTAGGATTGACAGGTGTCGAAGATAGATTACAAAAAGATGTCAAATCCTCTATTGAATTATTGAGAAATGCTGGTATCAAAATTTGGATGTTAACTGGTGATAAAGTGGAAACAGCAAGATGCGTTGCCGTTAGTGCCAAATTAATTTCGAGAGGGCAGTATGTTCATACAATAACTAAGCTGAACAGACCAGAGTATGCCTTACAGCAAATTGAATATTTGAAAACTAATAAAGATGCGTGCTTGTTGATCGATGGTGAATCTTTGGGTGTGTACTTAAACTTCTTTAAACAAGAGTTTTTCGATGTTGTTGTTCAACTCCCTGCGGTTGTTGCTTGCCGTTGCTCACCTCAACAAAAGGCTGAAGTTGCGTTGTTAATTCGTGAAGCCACTAGAAAGAGAGTCTGTTGTATTGGTGACGGTGGTAACGATGTCAGTATGATTCAATGTGCAGATGTTGGTGTTGGTATTGTTGGAAAAGAAGGTAAGCAAGCTTCCCTAGCTGCTGATTTCTCAATCACTCAGTTCTGCCATCTGACTAAATTATTACTTTGGCACGGAAGAAATTCATACAAGCGTAGTGCTAAATTAGCCCAATTTGTTATTCATAGAGGTTTAATCATCTCAGTTTGCCAGGCTGTTTTTTCAATCAGTTCGTCCTTTGAGCCATTGGCACTATATCAAGGTTTCTTAATGGTTGGTTATGCAACTTGTTATACTATGGCTCCAGTGTTTTCATTGGTGCTTGATTCTGACGTTAGTGAGAATTTGGTGTCGTTATACCCTGAATTGTACAAGGAGTTGACAGCTGGTACTTCTTTATCATACAAGACTTTCTTTGTCTGGGTATTAGTCTCTTTGTACCAAGGTATCGTGATCCAAGGTTTCTCACAACTATTTATTGGGTTAGAATCTGAGCTGTTCACAAAGATGGTTGCCATCAGTTTCTCAGCACTTATTTTCAATGAATTGGCAATGGTGGCCATTGAGATCAACAAATGGAATAAGATTATGTTATTCAGTGAAATTATCACTCTTGCAATATACACTGGTTCTATTCCATTCCTTACCGATTACTACGATTTAGATTACGTTAAATCCGTTACTTTTGCTTGGCAAACTATCACCATTGTTGCTATTTCACTGTTACCTATATGGGCTGCAAAGGCAATCAACAGAAAGTTAAGACCTCCTAATTATGCCAAAGTTCAGCAAGCTTAAACTGTGAATGCACAATTTTAAAGTTCATCCGTTTTATTTTCCATACTATTATGTTTTGTTTTCTGTTTTATATTGTTCCAGTTATTTAAACCTTATGAATTCAATACTTTCATACTCTTGGTTTTTGGCATGATAATTTAATCATACTTCTTTATATATACTCATTTTAAACAATTTCGTGCTATAGTAATACGTACATTCCTAAAGAGTCGAGTGAATAGTATTTTAAAATATACATGGGTATAAATGCAATACAATAAGTCTATATAGCATCATTGTGTCATACCAATATTCCCAGCAATCTCCTGTTCTTCCTCATCCAAATCACCATCACTTTCATGCTCACTATCATCCTCATCATCCTCATCACCACCATCGTTCCCAATGGTGACATCACCACTGTTTGCACTTCTTGGTGACCTGCCAGCACTTGAAACGGCACGCTTAACGTCTTTCTTTTCAGTTTTACGTCTTTGGAAATCTTTAATGTGTGCGTTTGTGATTATTCTCGAAAGGTTACTGAATACAGTCGCCCTTCTGCCCATTGGTTGCAAATGATGGTCGCTAGCGAATGAAGCCGGTGAACCAGCACCGTTGTAATATGGGTTTGAGTCGATGCTTTGCAATGTTGCGTTTGTGCGTGTTGGACTTATGTGCGGTAGCTCGGCACGTGCTGACGGGAATGGTGTTTCTGGTGATTGTTGTGACTGGGCTTGTGATGCTTGTGCTGCCGCTTGTGCCTGTGGCGTGAACGTGAAAATACCCGTCGTTGATTGCTGTTGTTGGATCTGTTGTTGTGGTAGTTGAGGGGAGTTTATTGAGGTGTTGTATGGCTGTCGTGGTGGTGGGAGCTTGAACGTTGCTGGTGTGGAAGGGAATTGGGATTCGACATCTTCTTTGATTGGCATTTCTGGTGATGGGAGTTTCTTTGGTCTGTGTGAGATAGTTCTACGTTTCACTACTGGGTATGGTAGTGGGGTTTCTCTTGATGCTCGGAATAAATGAACGTTTGTTGCGTGTTCGTTTTCCATTCTGAAAAACACCCAAATGAATCTTCTTAAAACTTCGGCAACGGCAACACCAAAACTAGTCAGTGCCGACTGCTGGATCTGTGCTGGGAAACAAGCATAGAAAATCCACTGGAATCTTAGAATCACGTCAATGATAATCGCTGCGTAGTAATACCATCTGTCTTTAAAGATTAAATCATCACGTAGTAAAAAATTTTCAGATCCAAATTGAAACAATGACCAATCCATCAAGATATCCCAGATGGCACTGTAGATTGAATTAATAGCTGCGAAGGTAATCAATAACGCCCTGAATCTCCAGACAGTGTCAATTCTGTAGAGACTTAAAGACATGTAATATAACATTGAAATGGTGTACTTCATCATATTAGCAAGATGTGGGAACCAATCACCAGTATCGGCATATCTTCTAAAACACTGAGCAAATCTCCATAAACTTGGAACTGTTGATAAAAATCCCAGTACTCTAGAATGTGACGAACCACATTTGGTTGATGACGATCCATCGAGACAGCCTTTCCAATGAGTCGAATAGAGGCAGAAAAACATTGATAGGTTAGAGATAGAGTAGGTTAAAGAGCACATAATGTCACCAATAAAGAAATCTCTAAATTCAACAGGATAAAATCCACTCAAGAGCAATCTGAAAAATGTTGATAATAGCCAAGTCCTGGAATTCAAGTAGAATACATCGAAAGGGCAAAGTAAAATACCTAACGAAATTCCTAAATACATCCATGGCCAATCTCTACCATTGAACTGCGACGGCCATAGATCGTGGAAACTGAACCAGGCCAGAAGACAGCATAAGAACATGAAAAATGCGTGAACAGCAGTAAACTCCCTGTAGTCTAAACTATCTCTTGGATTGAATTCGAAGATAAACTTATAATTAACTTTGAATTTTGTCCAGACCAGGCAATTAATACCAAACAAGCATCCAGTCAAATTGATTAAGAAGAACCCCGCCCAAATCTGTAACAAAAACTTCCCTTCGGGTAAATCACCGTCCACGGTCCTATGTAGCCCGTAATAGCACGTCAAAACAAGTAGAGGGATTGATAAACCCAACAGAATACCAGCATTAAAAGTTGGTAGATAATGCGTTTTTTCAGTCTCACTGGATCTCAATTTAGTTACAGCAATCTTTCTGTTACCATTCTCAAATACTTCAGTGAACAGAGTCTCGATCTTACCCATTAAATTCTCCAACACATCAGAAGAAAAACAGTGCAGGCCGTCAATTTTTTTCATGTAAGAGGATAGCATACTATCATTAGTTGCCTTATCGTACTTTTTGATTATTTTACGGAACGCCGTCCTGTTCAAAAGCCTGTACGATTTGAGAAGTTCCATTGAACGGTACAACTCATAAACAGCTTTCTTCAATTGCCTTCTAGCGACAAAATATGGCACATTAACTGACTGAACTGGCTCTTTCACCTTTTTACGGGAGTAATCTTTTTTGTTGAAACGAGGATCCTGTTCAGTTGAATCGTTTTTGGAAGTTCCTTTAGTCGCTGCAGGGGTGGTGGAATCATTTTGTGAAGATCCCTGGCTTGAATTCTGTTCACTTGACACACTATCAAGATCCTCGTTATCATCATCCTCGGAATAGTAGCCATCCTCGTAGTATTGTTTTTCGGCTTTACCATCTTCTCTTAACCATTCAAACTTTGGTAATGATGGAGTATCAAACTTATTGAAGATACGCAATTTTCTCTTTGTTAAAAGGGCCCAGAATTTCAGTCTGCTCGAAGCGGCACTATTGAGGTAAATCATTGATGCATCATCGAGGGAATTATTTTCGTCATTTTCATCTTCGTCTTCGTCTTCATCTTCTTCCTCATCTTGGTGTTCCCGGTGTTGTTTTCTCAGGGTTTTTATGTGCCGTAGTCTAGCGGCTGATTTCTCTTTTTGTTGTTTCAATTGAATGACTTGATCTTGCAAGACTAAAAATCTTTCTAAAACCTCATTTTCTTTTTCTTTGTAAAAAATTGAAACTTTTTCAAGTTCATTATCAACCCAATTGAGGAACTGTTCCCTTGCGTATGAAGCTAAATCTTCCATTTCAGTTCCAGTTGAATTTGGAGTTCCAAAATTGTAACCATGGCTAGCTGCCGATGATGGAGAGTACGCAAATGACTGGGCCCTTTTAAAAATTTTAGAGACAGTAGATTGACGACGTAAATAACTGTTTGTTCCTGATTTATTTGTTTCAGGTGAAAAAGCGATTGGGTCCTGGGCATATTCTTCGTCGTTTCTATTCTGAGAATCTCTGGTTCCAAGTATTGGAGATTCATTCAAATCCTGAACATAGCCTTCAGGTTGTGACTTATTGATGTGAGCCAGTAATGGCGTGCTAGCATCAACTTGATCATCTTTATCCTTGATTTTTTTGGAACGGCTGATAGTGGAGCCTAATGAACTTGGAGTAAAAGCACTCAGGCTTTTACGTGGATTTCCTGTTATAGGGACCATACTAGGGGACGGAAGGTGCAATGAACTAGCTTTATCTGTCCCATGTGACAGAGGATCAATTGTATTGGATAATGTAGATTTAGATTGTTGTGTGGTGTTGACATTTGAATTAGTTGACTTAGCTCTCAATCCGAAGTCTGAGGGTAATGTGTTGCTGTTGCTACTTGGTTGCTCATCATTAGACGGTAATTGAGGAGTTTTTGCAGATTTTAGCCGTTTTGGAGATCCATTTACCACACTGGGTTTCTTGCTCAATTTCTTGAGCTTCTTCTTACCAGCTTTGTAGTCAAGATATTGGGCTTTCCATTCAGGTACAAGGTGATCACTTAAATCTTGTCCAAACTTCATTGCGGTAATCTAAGATTGACGTTTTGATCTTGAAGACTTTTGGGGTTATATCATGTAGTTGAATGATAGTAACACTGACTTGCAAAGTTGACGGTTGTAGAGTTAACCACATATATATGTTGGTAAAGGGAAACAATATTTATGGAGAAGGAAAGTTATTTCTTATTCAACAGTTCAATTAGCAGCTCACAAAACGTGGCAGCGGCGTGCGGCGTTGAATGCTGGCTGTTTTTAAGTTTCTGAGTCGATCGACGCCTTACAGGGCTACAACAAAAAAAAGGAGATAGTTCGGTGCGTCGATACTGAGAGAGTGCCCGATTACTCAAATACTCCTTGTTTTGGCACTTTCTGATAGGACTCTTATAACTCTTAATAGGTACACATATAGTTCAAATAAATTAAATTAAAGTTTGAAGCTGATGTAACCCTAAATGAACGGACTCGTTATATTGTTAAGGCACTGGTTAAAGTTACTGGAATAATGGCAGGATTAGCTCTCGTCAAGTTGGAGCTTAGATACGTGTCTATCAAGATTACAAAAAACTCTGAAATCCGGATTTTAATGGTATCTTAGGTTGCTATATTATACTACGTGATTTACTAGCTAGGTATACTATTTCCAAAGCCATTCATGATTACCAATTTACAAGAGAAAGACAAATGCAGCAGGTGAGAGATACCAAAAATAAAAATAAAAACAACAAGTGAAAAACAAGCAATTTTTAGATGGGTAATATTCTTTTGGTTCAGGCCCCTAATATACTTCTTTTAGAATGCCATATCCAAAATAAAAAGTTATATTTCTATCATCCCGATGGTTATTCCAGGTGTAGTCAAGTCTTGTATCCAAGTGTAGGTGTACATCCAGTCAAGCCTAAGATGTATTTATTCATATTTTACAAACCATTTTATTGACTAAAGAGATAATGCAACGTTCAAAGTAAAACTATTAATTTAAAGCACGAAGCTTGGTCGTAGAAAACGAAATAAATAAATATATAAAAGCAAATGTCACAGAAATTAAAATAAAAAGATCAACAAAAGACAAACAACACCTATCCGATACTTGAACAAGTGTGTTCTTAAACTCTTATCCCAATAACAAACTCAAACCAGTACAATCAATCCAAAATATCAAGCCAAATGTCTATAATTGTCTGCCATTACCATCATGGATCAAGTTTTTAAACAGCATACCTTCAGTAGAGTTAATGTCATTAATTTTTACGTGTTTGATTTCACCATTTGGTCCATATAACCAACTTGCTTCTTTGGTGATACATTTGTCTCCCTTACAACCACATTTAGCTTGATGAGAGACATCAACATGGTAATCTGGCAGAATCAGGGATGGATGATGTGAAGGAAGTTTAAGGTCTGCCGTTGCTGTTGCTGGAGGTATATATATGTTATCCTTGATGTATGAAATTTTTGTGGCTTCCATTTTTATATTATAGTATAGTCTTGTACTATATTTGGTTGGCTAGTATTTTGTGCTTTCAATGATATTAAGTTTTTGTCATAGGGTAGAAAGTACAACCATCAACAACAAGGTGATAGACAAACCGGACCACAAAAATGGGAAGTTGTCCTGATTTATATCCCCTGGGCATCTCATCGTCTCATCGCTTCTGAAGGCCACTTACACGGAAGAGCTGTGCGGCGCTACCAGTCTGTTGCACGGAGCGATAAGAGATGGTTAATTGATGTACTGGCACAGTGGATTGGTCATTTCTTTTACCTGTTATGGTTGTATCTGTGTATGTTATTATATATGCTCTAATACGTCCTATATTTTTTATATGCTTATATATAGTGATAACATATCAGCAAAAGAAAGCGTGCCATGGACATCAAACAGGACTGATCACAAGATAGGATGATGGTGCTGCTGTCAGAAATGTGACTAATTTCAAGAAGGAAATCAGCGCGGGTGGGCTTATCTCTCTCACACGTCCCAATCGGGTAATTGACTGGTGGATCTCACGACACTAAGTCCTTCAGTTAGGGAGTTCATCTCCCGTACCTGCCAGTGTAGTAGTGCCAAGCATAACTTTCTAACTACAAGTGCTTGGGTCCTACGGTATGAAATTAAATGTTTCGTGATAACCACTTTATATTGATACATTACATTGGAACACTAGAAAAATATAAAAACACTTACAGCTATTCTAAGTTATCAAGCAAAAAAGAGATTCTCCTGTTAACCTAACCTGATGTATCAATGCCATCGCTAACAGTAGAAATATCATAATTATGCATGTTTTTCTTTGCGACTTCAACCAACTGTGGATACATCTCATTGAACTGACTCTCTAGTCTTTCATTTGTAAACTCACTTAGTTTCATTGCCAATTTACACCATTCATCACCAATCTTAAATTGCCAATCTTCAAAATCACCCAGTTCTGTTTGTTTTGAAGTAATGGACATCATTATAGAAACTCCTTTGTTCCAAGAAGTTGTTGCAAACCACTCAATTTCATAACTTGGGATCCTTTCTTTATCTGAATCGTTTCTTTCTAATCTAACAGTAGAATAAAACATCTCTATATACTTAAGTAAGATAGCGTTAACCTTAGAGTCATCGTCATTGGTACTTAGAAGCATGTTTTCAACAAGTAATCTTAACCATTTGCAGATGTTAACTGATGAAATATAAGATATCAGCCTGAATGATTTATCTAATATAATTTCAAAAAGTTTCAATTTTTCTGAAGTTGGAACAGTTTTCGTAGTGACTAAATTGATCACAAAATCAAGTAATTCGGATTGTATGTTTTCCTTTGTAGACTCCAATTTAGAAATATGATGGTTTAATTTATCCCATTGGCCAAGCTCTGCTAAGGATTCTGTTAGAATAGCAAAGGATTGGAAGTGACAATCTCTGTAGACGTCGATATCAGCAAACCTTTCAACCGTTTCCCAAACACACTCTATATTGGATAATATACGGACCCAACTTATGTTTGAATTTTTGTTTGATTGCTTTTTGATACTAATGCTTTGTGCAACGCATTGCAAAACAGCAGCCCTTGTGCTCCATATCGTCAGATTATCAGCTAACGTGATATTTCTAGTCAACATTATCTTTATCAAGGAATTACAGTTATCGAAAAAGACAATGGACTCAAATTCCAGTTCCTTATCAAGACAGCAAATACCAATATTGTAAGATGTTGATGCAAACCATTCTAAATCATCATCAGAGACAGTTACATTATTTGAAGAGATGGATTGACTTGTATTCGAAACAGTTTTGGAATCATCGACAGTATTTATAAAGTTCAAAGTTTTAGAATAAAAGTTTTCTAGCAAGTTTAAGAACTCTAAAATCACAGAACTATTCTTTTCTTTCAAGCTTGCTTCAAATTGTTTCACGGTTAAATAAATGCATGAACGTAATGCAACTGGCAAAACTATCGAATCTTTATCTTTGGAAACATCGGAGTGTTTTAATAACTTACCGATTGAATCATTTAATATATTAGGAGTGTTGCTGTCTTGCGATTTGATTACACATAAAGCCAAAACGTTTAAGGTTTTAGGGCTTGGAGAAGCACTTAAATTTTCCAAATTTTGTAAAGCACAGTCATGGTGTCCCAATGTCAAATTTGAATTGAACATGTAGTACTGCGTTAAAGGGTGTGACTTATCTTTTTCAGTCATTGAATCATAAGTATCTTGAAGTTTGGCGAATTCCCCCATTTCTGTGTAACATTTCAAAATATTTCTGTAGATTTTACCAATATCGTCATTATTCAATTTGGCATCATGATTGGATAAGAATCTATGCAATGAAAGACTGAACCAGTCGATAGATTGCTTGTAACGCTGCTCCTTCATATTCTTCTTTCCTAAGCTCCAAAATAGTGTGATACTGCAACTTAAACACTCTCTTGAAATACCACCAACAAATTTACGCTCAGCTAATTCTAATAGAGCCTTTGCTTCACTAAGTCTTATTTCGTTTGATATTTCCTTTGATTGCACGGTAATCATCCAAAGTAACGAAGTCAAGCAAAGCTCGGCAACTTCGTTTGACTTTCCAAAGACAATTTTGTTATTGAAAATATACAGAAGACAATTTTTAGCACCTACTGGATCGCTACTTGAATGTCTGTTCAACAAAGCCAATATTTCTTTAAAGTTTAATTCATCCATTGGAACCGTCATGATCATCTGCATAAGCACTTCTTCAATCTTTTCATTCTCAAATCCGTATCGTTGTAACAACTCAGTTAATAACTTGAATGGTTCAATGTTATTAGGGGACAATTTCTGGAGTAAGTTTATTAGCCTCTGTCCTTCTTCTAAAGAAACTGAATCTCCCTTTTTCAGACAGCATTTAGTTAACAAAATTAAACAGGATTGTTCAATATTTTTCAATCCAATTATTCTTTCCTTCATGTTATCATCAATAGACAGCTTTTCAATTATAGCGCTACATCTTTGTGAAAAATGGTAAGCGTCTGCAGGGTTACCTTCTTCAAATAACTTCAATCCAGTGTTGTAAAGAATTCTAGCGATATTAACAGCGTCAGTATTACTGATACCTTTTATACCGTTACTAAAATCTACTTTACTTTCGTAAAATTTAGCTAAGTTTAAATCACCTTGAGTAATTGCATATTGCATATCCATCAAATATAAATCGGTGGTCAAACTGTAATAGATACTAGAAACTTTTGTATCGAATGAACCTTTTATCGATTCTAGTAGCCCTTGGAATTTCTCTACAGAATCTTGTACTTTCTTAGCCGTGGAATATTGTTGCTCATCAATACATGTATTGAAAGTTTTAATCATACATTTGAAAACTCTTAGTTTGTTGTCAATGGATGGGATTAAAGCTTCTTGTAATGATAACATCAGCACGGCAAAAAACTTGGCTTCAGTAAGAGACTTACTGTAAAGTAAATGGGTTTCCTTCATGGCAATAGCAACAGCATTCCATAGATTTGAAGCGGAGACTTCAAGATCTGTTGCCAATTTCTTTTGATCAAGTTGAACTTCACCTCGTCTAATATACTTCTCTGTTGAATTTAAGATAGGAAAAAGTGAATTGAATCTATTGTCAATGCAAACGACATCGAAATCTTTATCTTCGGATGTTTTCAAATGTTGTAAAACATTGGTGGTTTTATCTGCAGCTGCTGTATTATTTCATATGTTGTTTTTTTGCATGTATTGTTAGT
Organism: Ogataea degrootiae; assembly: GCA_019232045.1. Taxonomy (NCBI): domain Eukaryota; kingdom Fungi; phylum Ascomycota; class Pichiomycetes; order Pichiales; family Pichiaceae; genus Ogataea; species Ogataea degrootiae. Next base: position 83,490 of record JAHDIT010000035.1, read on the forward strand.
AGTCGAAGCCTAATGGTACCAGGGGGATATAAAAAAGGTTCATGGGACCAAGTCTAGATTGTCAGGTAGTTAAATACCTATAAGCTCGTTAATTGTGGAAAAGATATCGGTCGCCAATTTTATCGACATTGTAAGTAACTATTATCAGTTGTTGAAGATGTTGGCACTGGTAGTTCTGCAAGTAGAGGGATGAAATTGGGAAGAAGAAGAAATACAAGAAATAAAGTTGTTCGAATGTCAAATCTTGATTTCCGCAAAACTACAAGATGCGATCTTTAGAAGAAGAGGTCTGGTATTCAAATTTTATATTTCAGATCTAAATCGATAATGTTTTGTTATTATGTCTTATTATTTGTATATATTACCGGTTTATTTAAGGACTTTATGGAACAGAAACTAATTGCAGATCACTATATGTAGATAAAAGCACAAAAATGAAAGACAAAAAAGGCTAATGATTTCAATATGTAAGATCAAAGTCAAATATATTTATTACAAAAAGACATTCAAAGAATTCCATAAGAAAAACTTACACGAAAATAAAAATGTTAAAAATAGGGAAGGGGGGTTAGTCAACAACAAATAAAACAAATAAAGACAAAAATAGTAAAAAAAGGATAAATTATGAACAAATGCTATCTGTCCAGGAGAACAAAGACAATAATTCTTTATAAAGAAAAAGTCATATCGTATCAAAAAACGTTAGTTAATGAGAAGTGGCTTCAACCATACCTATTAAACGCTTAACACCAACCATCCAGTTACCACATTCATCGACGTGATCTGTAGCAATTTGAGTTTGTAACGAGTGAGCAGTGTCGAAGTCAGCATCTCTTAGTGATTCACATAACTTAACCAAACCAGAAACAGTACTATCAGTCAACAAATCTTGATTATTTAAATGTTCGAACAAAATGTTGATTCTCTTCGTAGAGTCTGTCAATTGTTTGTTGAATTTTTCTGGGATCTTTGGTTTAACTTTCTCCAATTCATTTGTTAGAATTTCGTAAATTGGTATAGCTGTTGGCTGGATGTTGGATCTGTCTCCAACAGGGAACTTCTTTGCAGGTTCTGGAGCTTCAGATTTCGCTGGTGACGGTGGTTGAACAACCTGTGGTGGTGAAGAAGATGCCACCGCTAGCGGAGGCGGAGGTGGAATAGATGTTTGTTGATATGCTGGTGAGAAGTTTTGAGGTGGAACAGGAGCAACAAATGTCGTGGGAGTAGGTCCGTCTTGTTTTGGAGCGTATGGATTTCTTGGGGCTGGTGGCAGAGGACTAGAAGCAGTTGCTTGTGAAATGTTTGTGTATGCAACTGGAACTCTAACGGGTTCATTCACTTCTGGCTTTGGAGCGTAAGGATTGGCATAACTAGAGTTTCTTTGAGCAGAGGTTTCCATGGCATTTGGTGGTGTTGGAGCTTCTGGAGGAGCGTTTGATCCCGGTGGTGGGCCATATTTGTTTGATCTTGGTGGCTGTGGTGCATTAACAGTTGGGCTTAAAGAGGACATCACCGAATTACGACTCACTGATCTTGGTGGAGCAGGCATTGACAATGGTTGAGAGGCAGTTCTAGATGGTGGCCTTGCCGTAAACGCAGCTTGTTGTTGCAGCTGTTGTTCATGAGCAGCTTGGAAATTGAAAGCAGCAGGAATTGAAGGTTGAGAAGCACGCTTTTCTGGTTTGGCACTCATACTGACCGGTAGGTCATTCCAACCACCAACATCCTTAACAACAGATGGTTTAGAAGTTGTCTTTGTTTGTGGCGGTAATGGGGTACCTGTGGTGGACAACGAAACAAGGCCAGATTGTGGAGATTGCGTTTGCTGCTTTAATGAATCGAGAGCTGTTCTTGGGGCATATGGATTTGACTTCACAGCAGAAGCAGCGCTGTATGATGCTCTGGTGGTTGACGCTGGGATAATGGAAGGTGGAACTGTATTCATCGGCGGCATGCTGTTAATTGATTGATTTGGCAATAGGTATGGATTGATCGGAGGTTGAGCCATTGTAATTTGAGACGCTGCACTTGTTGGAGCATAAGGGTAACCCGGAACTAAACTTCCAGAGGCTAGAGCATTCATAGGAGCAACTGGTGATTTTTGTGGTACATATGAAGAAGCACGAACATTACCATAACTTTTATTACTGAAGCCAGGAGCAGCATTGGATCTACCGTTCACACTTGTGGTGTTAGTAACGGATGTCTTGGTCTTGTTCAAAGTCTTAGCTAATCTTTCTTTGTCAAGCTTAACGGACTCGTATGAATCTGGAACTTTTTCTAATAAGTCGTATGCCAATTCAAAGTGGCCTGCTTCTGTTAAAGCAGAAGCGTACTCCACATAAACTGGGGCAATATTATCCATCTTCTCCTTGTTAATATCAGCCTTGGTTGTAGACTGGTAAATCACAACCTTGCCAATAACTTGTTCGAGAGCCATTATTCTAGCATCAGAAGTAGAAGTAACGGAACTATCTTCTGATTCCAGAAAGTACTTTTCAATCATTGGTAATTCTGATAACCAAATTGAGGAAACTTTATCTAAGGAAGAACCAGCGACGTAACAAGCAATTGCCTTTCCACGAGCATCTTCTAATGATGATTCCAAAATTCTGTCTCCTAACTTGGTAATTTCAGTGTTGAATGACGGTTTGTTTTCACAGTAAGCTACAATGGCACTGGCAATGTCCTTCCAGGATGAAATATCGGCATTAGTAACAACATCTGAGATGTTGTCACTGGATGTACTATATAGCAATCTAGCTAGGGATGAACCAGCAGCGTACTTTGAAAAGTAGGCATCCTTTGCCTTTTGTTTCATAGTGTCTGGACCGTTCAATGATAGCACAAGAGCCTCTAAAACCTTGTCATTAGAGATACATAGATCTAAAGCTTTGTCTAGCTTACCAGCCAGAATGTTTTCTTTTAGATTGTTCTCAAATTCATCTTCACCATCAAATAATTTGAATTCACCTGTTGGGGTGTATTTTGAAGATTCGCTAGCCTTAGCCTTTTGAACTTCGGCACCTAAAGAAGCAAAAAAGTCATCGTCGTGAGAATCACCATTTTCAGCTGATTCGCCATTTTGAGCTTCCTCTTCTTCTTTTTCTTCGGTTTCTTTCACCCTAGGTAATAAGCTCTCTAAAGATGCCATGTTGTCACCCTCCAGTAAATTAGAAAGTAATTTCCAATCGGCAATCGATGATTCTGGTAATTTTGATGTGTCATTATGAGTTTCACAAACGGATTTGTAATCACCCTTTTCCATACGAGAAGTTAAGCTATTATCAGTGTCTTCAGTGACTTTGGTTTCCTTCACTTTTGAAATTATAATCTTGGAAGTCTTGTTGTCTTTTTTAACGATAACTAGCTTACCACCGAAACCAAAGTTGGCAGAAATTGGTCTTTGTAACCAAGATGGAGCTTGTTTCTTGATGAATTGGGGTTGCTGTGTGTCAGTTGTTGATAATTGGTTCCAGAAGTCGTCTTCGTTACTAGATTGGACTGTTGTACTAACTGGTGGGGATGTATCTTGTAATGATTGGATGACAATTTTCTTACCAAATGAAGCGCTTGCAAAAACGTCCGGGTATTTGGGAGCAAATTTAGTTTCATGGACCCAGTTAGGTAATGATGGATACTTACATAACTTGTCACCAGATAGCGGATTCCATAAGAAAGTGTTGTCATCTCTACCACTGGATAACAACAGGCTTGGATCTTGTTTACACCAGTCTAATGATAAAACACCCTTGGTGTGACCTTGCATAACCATTTCAGGAATCGATGCATTTCTCAAATCCCAAGTCAAGATAACTGGGCTGGCATCAGTGTTGGAAGCAGTAACTAGCTTGGTACTTTGAGAAGGATGCCATTCAACAACAGCCAAATTTGCGCCAGCATAACTCAGTTGTAAAACTTCTCTCTTTGCTTTTAAATCCCAAATTGAAGTATAGGAAGTATTACCAGCACAGGCAAAAATATGAGCCATGCTATTGTTCCAAGCTAGTGAGGAAATCTTATCAACTGGAGAGATTGCCTGACCAGGGTTGAACGAAGTACCCTTCTTAGTATCCCAGATAAAAATTTCTCCCTTTGTACCAGATGAAGCCATAATATGGTCTTGTAATGGGTTAAACTTTGCTTGTAAGACAGGTCCAGAATGTTTCTTGTATTCAGCAACAGTGGCAGCTTTTAAATCGCCGTTGTCTAAGAATTTAGCAGCATCCCACAATTGAACGGAACCATTTTCTAAGGCACCAGCTAATAGCCCTCTTTCAAATGAGTCAAATGGTTTTGACCAAGAGACAGAGTTGAATTTTGCATCGGTTTCACTTTCAACTAGTGGAGATTTGCTGTTACTGAAAGCATCATAGATTTGTAAGGAGGAATCTGATGAAAAAGTATCATCCATTGCTCCTGCTAAAGTACCGGTAGCGATCAACGGTAATGGATCATTAGACCAAGCAAAGACTGCTGTTTGATTTATTTCGTTTAACTTAACCATTATGTGACCTTGAAGTTATGTATAGATAGATAGCTATCGATAAATATATCTATATTTTTCTTGTAATCTCAGTGTGTGTTGTTTTCCTTGAAACGAAAATAAACTGTTTAAGGACCAAATTAACAATATTTGAAATGAAATGAAACTTTTAAAATAAAACAAATAATAGTTTTGAGGCACTTTAAGTAAACAAAGTTCAATAGAATCTGAGTACAGTATTATCTATATTTAGTGGAAGAAAGACTAACAGCTTGAGGAAAAAAATATAAGGTTTGAGGTCCAAAAAATTGAGTTCCCAGCCTTAGATTGATAATAAAAATAAAAGATTTAGTCCAATTGATCACTGATTGATATATATGGACTGTTATAAAAGGATGCAAACTTATTCTGTCCGATTACAACCAAATCAAGACAAGACAAAAGAACTGGAATGATAGAATTAATCATTCAAATGGCCGAATCAGATTCAGAGATTCAGAGATTCTCAACTCAACAAACACGTAGTAAACTTGTGATTATGTCACCAGACTCCCTGTCTAAACGTGTAGAGGTGTGCGGTGTGGATTGGTTTCTTTGTAGAATAAATATGTTCCAGTCTTACTATATACTCTACAACTACGATTTGTCTGTTTGATTAGATAAAGTTGGCTGCTGTTTGAGTCTGTTGCATTAATATAACCTATTTTCATAATAAATTACTGAAACATGTCTAATGATCCTAAATCAAGCTGTGAGCAACTGTCAGAGGACGATGACGAGCCTGATGAATGGTACGTTAATTTCAAACCCTCAACTAGATCTTTACGTTTTGAAGACTTTGACTAAAAATTTCAAACATATCAACTAACACAAATATTCACTTTACTCGATGATTATAGGGACAAGAGAATTAATAAAACTGGGTGTGCTGAAGAAAACTTAAAGCTCCAACTTTGCCATGCCGATACAAATGACTGGAGAAAATGTATCGATGAAGTAAGTATGAAATATAGTGTACAGATTTCAACTTGAAACGGTTCACTCACTTTATTTGAGTTTACATTCAGTGGCTTCATATACTAACGAACAGCTTTACTTTATTCCTACTGTTATAGATGACTGCATTCCGTACTTGCTGGCAAGCCCAGTCCAACAACGAAAGAACGCAGACTAAAAACAATGACATGTCCAAATTTTGAAAATATACCGCCCGCCCTTGTATATATACATAGACCAAATTCACTGTTTATATTCTAATATTAATGTCCCATCTAGCAATCAAATGAACTGTATAGCATACCAACTTAGTTCTTTATCTAAATTCCTAATCTAGTAATAAATTTGTTTATATTACATAATCTTGTACATAGTAGTTTGTTTGTGATTACGTCAGGCAAACGCGTTTGGTGTCATTGTATCATCACAACAAACACACAAACTTTTTTAATGTGACTTTTGGAATTTTAAAGGCCAATCATAAATTTATACATATTACAAACCTTGTAGTTACTTCCTCCTGCAGTTCATAAATAAAATTATATCATTGAGTCAGTTAATATTAGACAGCGGGACCGTCTAATTTTTTGCTCTAGAACCCAATAGAGCCAACTACATATTGCCATGAATGATGCTCCTGTAGTGGATGATCTTTATAATGAACGACTACGGTCGTTGAAAAAGGTGAAGGATGCCTGGCAATCAATCATAGAGAAGTATTCTGTACTTAAAGAAGATCAACAGGGTGATGTTGTGGATTTGAGAACCGGTGCTGTTATAAAAGATTTGGGACATTTGAGATCAATGAGGGATTCCAGGACGGTGAAAGGTGACGTGTGGCATAGCCTTTTTGAAGTTGAACAACAAGAAACTAACAGAACAAACAATGACGATCTAATAGAGTCCCCAACAAAGAAAATCAAATCTGGAAATAAGAGATCTAGCAGTTTTGGGTCCCCTGGTGAATCATTCTCATCTATACCCATTCTTACGGATTCTGAAGAAGATGTCTACGATGGCCTTTTTGATCCAACGAACTTTTTCTCACAGCGACCTACAACACCTAGAAGAACAACTAGATCAGCAGTTGCTGAAAAGGACAATTTGACAATAGAAATGCCAAAACAATCACATATGAAATATAATAGAGGCCCCCCAGGATCAAAAAACGGAGGGAAGCCCGGACAGTTATTACCAAGCGCTAAACGATTACCTACGTCATCCAACATTGAAGATGATCCATTAAAGCTTTCCCCTCCAAAATACAGCAAAAAAGAATTCTCACAACTTGGTTCAGCTGATCGTGTCTTGTTTAAACAGTTGCCTGAAGGTTTAGAAGGTTTGATGATTACACCTACTAAGGTCAGACGGTTTAAAGAGGCTTTGATTAAAACTAAAGCTAATCGTAAGTCAGGAAATAACAAGTTAAAAAGATTATTATGGACCAGTCAGAAAGTAAAATCTTCTCAATCAATAAATAAAGGAAATGATGGGTTTTGGATATATGACCCAACATCTAGTTCTGGTAGCGGATTATTACCAATAGAAACCCCTGTTTTTGAAAATCAAACTGAACACTCACATTCTGAAGATGGACTATTACAAAAACAAAATAATGGTCAGTTTGTTAATATTTCAGTCACTAAAGATGCCAGTGAGTTCTACGGCAGAAGGTTCACTAATAACCGCTATATTGATGAGGTTGATTCAAAGCCGCAAAGCCCTGGGACGACTAATAACTATGCCTTCCTGAACAGCACCAGAAATGAGGGGCGTTTATCTGACTCTCTCGTTGATGACAAACGACAACTAAACGATTCCAGCGACAAAGAATACGGATACATGGAGAATGGTGAGGATGAAGGAGATGAAGAAGATAATGACTTACAGATAGTGGGAGAGGTTAAGATCCTGCAAGATTCATCCGACGAAAATGAAGGAGTCTCATCAGACGAAGAAGATAATCAGATTGATTTTTCCGATGATGAGGATAACATTAAAAATGGCTCGCTTATCCCAAGTAATGAGCATGGAGTTCTTGATTTATCTAACCTGCACGCGGAACAGAATAACAACTATATTAATTTACTGGCGGTCTCGGATGAAGGTTCTCCACGGGATGTTGAGGATAATGGTTCTGACTTTATCGATCTTGAGGATTCATTCTACGATTCCGCTGAAGAGAATGAAATACCCATTGATGTTTCGGTGATAGACACTGCTTATACTCCGGGGGAGACTGCAGAGCAAGTTGATGATGGCAATATGGGAGACAACGAAGGGCATATTCCAATCAGGGAAGATATTTCTGAAGTAACCGTTGATTCACTTAAAGAACCTGAAAAACCAACCATCTCTGAACAGGAGGAGACTGTTCGCGCTGATGAAATAGACGAAGAAATTGATTTAGACTCGTTTGTAGTGTGAACTAAAATGATTCTTATGATATGTACTATTATAATAGTTTGTTTCTGTGTTTTTAATTCCAAGTATGTACATTATTATACCTCTATGATTTTTGGAATAACCTTGTTTGGGTCGGGTTTACCTTTACATCAAGGCTGTGTTACAGATTGTTGTTCGCACGACGTCTTCTAGAAAGTTCACACAGATGGAAACTGGGTGACAATTTGTTGCAACGTAGTCAGAAGCCTGGTGTATATATATACGTACCTTGGAGGGAAATCTTCCTTTAGGTTGATGACTTTTGAAATTTATATATTTCGAAGTATAACACAAGTGAGTCAAATATCTAATAACTAATAATGTCTACAAATCAAGGAGAAAGATCTAGAGTTTATTTTGATATTTCAATTGGTGGTGAGCCAGCTGGAAGAGTTGCGTTCGAACTTTTCAGTGACATCGTTCCAAAGACAGTGGAAAATTTTAGAGCCTTATGTACAGGTGAAAAAGGTTATGGTTACAAAGATTCCATTTTCCATAGGGTTATCAAGGACTTCATGCTTCAGGGTGGTGATTTCACCAATTTTAACGGTACTGGTGGTAAATCGATCTATGGTGAGAAATTCGAAGATGAAAACTTTGAATTGAAGCATTCTAAGCCATTCTTGTTATCAATGGCCAATGCCGGTAAAGACACTAATGGCTCTCAATTCTTTATTACTACAGTTCCTACTCCACATTTAGACGGTAAGCATGTTGTTTTTGGTGAAGTGTTGGCAGGTAAATCTATCTTGAGGGCAATTGAAAATGGTGCTACTGGTGCTGATGATAAGCCAGTTGCCGAATGTAAGATTACTGCATGTGGCGAATTAAAAGAAGGTGATCCCTTAGTTATTGATGATGGTACTGGTGACAAATACGACGATTCTTTAGAAGACGAAAAATCAATTGATACTGCAACGCCAGAGACGGTTTTCAAGGCAGTTGAAGATATTAAAGAGATAGGTACACAATGTTTCAAGAAAGGTGAATTAAGCTTAGCATTGAAAAAATACAAGAAAGCCATTTCTTATTTAGATGCTTACTTCCCTGAAGATTTGCAAGAACAAGACATCCAAACATTGAACAAACTGAAATCCTCTTGTTACTTAAACGCCTCATTGATGGCTATGAAATTGAAGAACTCCAAAGAATGTATTAAACTCTCCACAGAGGCCTATGAGGCTGAAGGAAGCGATGATAAGGCCAAATCCAAAGCATTGTTCAGAAGAGCCACTGGATATCTATACGGCCATGACGAGGATGCCGCTATCAAGGACTTTGAAGGTGCACTAAAGCTTTCTCCAGGCGACGCTGCCATTTTAAAAGGGTTGAGGGATGCAAAGGCTAGTATGAAGCAAAGACAACAGAAGGAGAAGGCTGCATACAACAAGTTTTTTTCTTAGATAGATGAAGTTTGATTGTGTGTACGTATATAAGAGCCTGTGTAACTAGAATAATGAATGAATGGCATAGCACACAAATGATAAAGATACCTACCTAATCATGTGATCTATACGCCACAGTCTGTAGTGCACCAGCCACCGTCTGGTTACGCTGCCCGTGTCCAAAAGCCAGCCAAATTCCCCAAATCGTCCGTCGAAAATTTTCGCCACTTTTTCGGTGAAAAAAATAACAGAAACACCTCTTAACACAGTGCGAAAGTCGAAACACTAATGGTGAATAGTAAAAAGGTTAAAAGTTGGCCTTTGTTTATCTAGTGGCCCTTTGATTACCTATACTTTTTTCATTCCACATCAAACAACAAGGTCATTTGGTGATTTCAATAGAATTCCATTTCATTTGAAGAATACTTACATATCAAAGAGCTGTATTGCACTCATTTAGTTGATCGTTGCAATCTATTTTTCAACTTGAAAATTTGCCATTCTATCAAAGTCAAAACTTCAACAATACTTCAAGCTAAGGAAAAGTCCTAACGTTTCTTTTAAAACTTTAAAGTAACAACAATATATCATTCTTATTTACTCAATCTTGGGGAAGAATACGATTATTTAACGAAAGATTACATATTTGCACCACTTTTAAAGTACAGAAATCAGTAGAATAAAACCTTCAGTTTCAATTGTGTTTCCAATTCCAATTACAGTTCATTTGTATCATACTTTTTATTTTTATTTGTTATCGTTTAATTAAAATCCAAAAAAAAGCATCAAATACCAAACCTTCTAGTTCAAGTATTGACTAGATCATTTCGTATATTTAAAAACATCAAAAAAAAATTCAAAACAATTCAAAACGCTAGTTTTCGAATTACAACCAACGCATAGTCATTTTACCAGTTAATAATTTACATCCAATATGAGTAGATTCCCATATTCAAGTGCTCCGCTTCGTACAGTGCAAGAAGTATGTTTTTTTTAATTATTCATGTTTGTGTCTTTCTTACGTAGTTACCGAAGTGAAAAAGAGAAAATACAAACTGTTCAAAGATTTTTTTTGTTCGTTGTACTAACACTCAATACTTTTTTATCTTATCTATATTATAGGTCCAATTTGGTCTTATGTCACCAGAAGAAATTAGAGCAATATCAGTTGCCAAAATTGAGTATCCAGAAATTATGGATCCAACCACAATGAAGCCAAGAGAAGGTGGTTTAAACGATCCAAGATTAGGTTCTATTGATAGAAATTTTAGATGTCAAACATGTTCAGAAGATATGCAAGAATGTCCAGGGCATTTTGGTCATATTGAACTTGCAAAGCCAGTTTTCCACATTGGTTTCCTAACTAGAATAAAGAAGGCTTGTGAATGTGTTTGTATGAACTGCGGTAAGTTATTACTAGATGAATACACCAATCCACAATTTGCAGCTGCCCTTAAAATTAAAGATCCAAAGAAAAGATTCAATGCTGTTTGGACTTTGTGTAAGACTAAGATGGTTTGTGAAGTTGATCCTCCGGCTGACGACGATTCCGATGATGTTTCACATCACAGAGGTGGCTGTGGTAGTACTCAGCCAACTATTAGAAAAGACGGGTTGAAACTATGGGGTACTTGGAAGAAGAGTAACGTTGAAGAAGACACTGAACAAGTTGAAAGAAGGCAACTGAACGCCACTGAAATTTTAAACATTTTTAAGCATATTTCTCCTGAAGACTGTATCAAATTGGGTTTCAATGAAGATTACGCAAGACCGGAATGGATGTTAATTACTGTTATGCCAGTTCCACCTCCTCCAGTTAGACCATCTGTTGCATTCACTGATTCCAAGAGATCCGAAGATGATTTAACTTATAAGTTAGCTGATATCTTGAAAGCCAACATTAATGTCCAAAAGTTTGAAATGGATGGTTCACCTCAACATGTTATCAGTGAATTTGAAGGCTTGTTACAATATCACGTGGCTACTTATATGGATAATGATATTGCTGGTCAACCACAAGCTTTACAAAAGAGTGGTAGACCAATTAAGTCAATTAGAGCCCGTTTGAAGGGTAAAGAGGGTCGTCTTAGAGGTAACTTGATGGGTAAGAGAGTGGATTTTTCTGCCAGAACTGTTATCTCTGGTGACCCTAATTTAGATTTAGATCAAGTTGGTGTTCCAAAGTCCATTGCTAGAACTTTATCTTACCCTGAAATTGTCACTCCATATAACATTCAAAAATTAACTGAGTATGTCAGAAACGGTCCTAATGAACATCCTGGTGCCAAATATGTCATTAGAGATTCCGGTGATAGAATTGATTTAAGATTCAACAAAAGAGCTGGTGACATTCAATTACAATATGGTTGGAAAGTTGAACGTCATTTGATGGATGATGACCCGGTGTTATTCAATCGTCAACCCTCACTTCATAAAATGTCCATGATGGCTCACAGAGTCAAAGTTATGCCATACTCGACATTCAGAATGAATCTATCAGTTACTTCTCCTTATAATGCTGATTTTGATGGTGATGAAATGAATTTACATGTTCCTCAATCATATGAAACTAGAGCTGAATTATCGCAAATTTGTGCTGTTCCGTTACAAATTGTTTCTCCACAATCCAATAAACCTGTTATGGGTATTGTCCAAGATACCTTGTGTGGTGTTAGAAAGATGACATTAAGAGATAGTTTTGTGGAATACGATCAGGTCATGAATATATGTTTCTGGATTCCGCAATGGGATGGTGTTGTTCCACAACCTGCAATCTTGAAGCCAAAACCATTATGGACTGGTAAACAGATGATGTCTTTATGTATTCCAAAGGGTATTTTCTTACAAAGATTGGACGGTTCATTACTATCTCCAAAGGACTCTGGTATGTTAATCGTGGATGGTGAAATTATGTTTGGTGTTGTCAATAAAGCCACTGTCGGTGCCACTGCTGGTGGTTTGATTCATACAGTGATGAGAGAAAAGGGTCCTCAAGTGTGTGCGCAAATGTTCGGTAACATTCAAAAAGTTGTCAATTATTGGCTATTACACAACGGTTTCTCTATTGGTATTGGTGATGCAATTGCTGATACTGAAACCATGAAGACCATTACTGAAACAATTGGTGTTGCCAAAGAAAAGGTTCAAGAAGTTATTCTGGATGCACAAAATAATATTTTAGAACCAGAACCGGGTATGACTGTTAGAGAATCTTTCGAACAAAAAGTTTCGAAGATTTTGAACGAAGCCAGAGACACAGCTGGTAAATCAGCAGAATCTTCTTTGAAAGAAGCTAACAACGTCAAACAGATGGTTACTGCTGGTTCTAAGGGTTCTTATATTAACATTTCTCAAATGTCTGCTTGTGTGGGTCAACAAATCGTTGAAGGTAAACGTATTAACTTTGGTTTCTCTGATCGTTCATTACCTCATTTCACCAAGGATGACTATTCTGCCGAATCTAAGGGTTTCGTCGAAAATTCTTATTTGAGAGGTTTAACTCCTCAAGAGTTCTTCTTCCACGCAATGGCTGGTAGAGAAGGTTTGATTGATACTGCCGTTAAGACTGCCGAAACTGGTTATATCCAACGTCGTCTATTGAAGGCTTTGGAAGATATCATGGTTCATTACGATGGTACTACTAGAAATTCCTTAGGTGATATTATTCAATTCATTTACGGTGAAGATGGTATCGATGGTACTCAAGTTGAAAAGCAAACAGTTGATACCATTCCAGGTTCCAGCGCTGCTTTCGAAAAGAAGTATCGTGTTGACTTGATGAATGCTGAAAAATCGATCCGTCCTGATTTCATTGAATACGGTACTGAAATTCTTGGTGACATTGAAATACAAAAAGCTTTGGACGAAGAATTCGAACAGCTTGTTAAGGACAGAGATTATTTGAGAAATGAATGTTTCGTTACTGGTGAAAATAACTGGCCATTGCCTGTCAACATTCGTAGAATTATCCAAAATGCACAACAGATTTTCCATGTTGATCAAGCAAAGGCTAGTGATTTAACAATTCCAGAAATTGTTGAAGCCGTTCAAAAACTTTGTAAGAAGTTTATCGTTGTTAGAGGTACCGGTGGTATTTTAGATGAAGCTCAAGAAAACGCGACTTTGTTGTTCCAATGTTTGGTTAGATCCAGATTAGCTACTAGAAGAGTTTTAGAAGAATTCAGATTAAACCGAGATGCGTTTGAATGGGTTATCGGTACTATCGAACATCAGTTCTTCAAGTCATTGGTGAACCCTGGTGAAATGGTCGGTGTCATTGCTGCCCAATCTATTGGTGAACCTGCTACTCAAATGACCTTGAACACTTTCCATTATGCTGGTGTGTCTTCAAAGAATGTCACTTTGGGTGTTCCAAGATTAAAGGAAATTTTGAATGTTGCTAAGAACGTCAAGACTCCAGCTTTGACTGTTTACTTAGAGGAAAGCTTTGCAACCGATATTGAAAAGGCTAAGTCGATTCAGTCTGCTATTGAACATACTACTTTGAAGAATGTTACTGCATCTACTGAAATTTACTACGACCCAGATCCGAAAAGCACAATCATTGAAGATGATATTGATACTGTGGAAGCATACTTTGCCATTCCTGATGAAAAGGTCGAAGAAAACTTACATAAGCAATCGCCATGGTTATTGAGATTAGAACTTGATAGAGCAAAGATGTTAGATAAACAATTAACCATGAGTCAAGTTGCCAGTAAGATCATGGAAAACTTCGGTGATGATTTGTTCGTTATTTGGTCTGAAGATAATGCTGAAAAGTTAGTTATCAGATGTAGAATTGTTCGTGAAGAGAAATCATTGGATGAAGAAGAAGAAGAAACCGAAGATGGTTTGTTGAAGGCTTTGGAGGCTCAAATGTTGGAATCTATTTCGTTGAGAGGTATCACTGGTATTACCAGGGTTTTCATGATGAAGTATGATAAGACATACGTCGATGATACTGGCGACTATGCTAAGAAGGAAGAATGGGTCTTAGAGACTGATGGTGTCAATTTAGCCGATGTCTTAACCGTTGAAGGTATCGATACTTCAAGAACATACTCAAATTCCTTTGTGGAAATCTTGTTTGTTTTGGGTATTGAGGCCGCTAGAAGTGCATTATATAGAGAAATTATGAACGTTATTGCCTTCGATGGTTCTTATGTTAACTATAGACATTTGGCCTTATTGGTTGATTTGATGACATATAGAGGTCACTTGGTTGCCATTTCCAGACATGGTTTCAATAGAAACGATACGGGAGCTTTAATGAGATGTTCTTTCGAAGAAACCGTTGAAATTCTATTTGAAGCTGGTGCTTCTGCTGAATTGGATACTTGTGATGGTGTCTCTCAAAATGTTATCTTGGGTCAATTAGCCCCATTCGGTACTGGTTCCTTTGAAGTTTACCTTGATGAAGAAAAATTATCCTTGTTACCAGCAGATGCACCTATCAATGCTCCTACAGCTTTGTCTATCAAGACTGTTGAAGGTTCTGCTACTGCCTACGAAGATGATCACTTCAAGGACGACGTTATTGATGCTGATATGGAGGATGATAGAGTTGCCTTCTCACCAATGATTACATCTGGTGCCGATGACGACCGTAGTGGTGGTTTCACAGAGTACGGTGGTATGTCTGCATACCAACCGACTTCACCATTCTCAGGAGCAAGTGGATACGCACCTTCTTCCCCAGCCTATGGTGCAACCTCTCCAGCATACGGTGCCACTTCACCAGCTTACGGCGCAACCTCCCCATCTTACAGCCCTACATCTCCATCTTACAGTCCTACCTCCCCGTCTTACTCTCCAACCTCCCCGTCTTACTCTCCAACTTCTCCTTCATATTCACCAACATCCCCATCTTACTCTCCAACATCCCCTTCTTACAGTCCTACGTCTCCTTCGTATTCTCCAACTTCTCCATCTTACAGCCCAACCTCTCCATCCTACTCACCAACATCTCCATCCTACTCACCGACATCGCCATCTTACTCACCAACTTCCCCATCTTACAGTCCAACTTCCCCATCTTATAGCCCAACTTCACCGTCATATAGCCCAACTTCGCCATCATACTCCCCAACTGGTGGCCAATATTCCCCAACATCTCCTCAATACTCCCCAACTTCCCCACAGTATTCTCCAACTTCTCCATCATACTCCCCAACTGGTGGCCAATATTCTCCAACATCCCCACAATACTCACCAACTTCCCCACAGTATTCTCCAACTTCCCCATCATACTCTCCAAATAGTGACAGCAAGAATTAGAACTGGTGTATCCCCCCTAATTAGTTTGTTTCTGTGGAAACTTTTACTTTGTATTTTTAAAAAAAAACTACATCAAAGAATGAGTTTATATTTTATTTCATTTTGTACTTGTGGGTTCCTATCGGGACGAGATTTACAATTCTACTAAATTTCAAATTGTTAATTAAGTTTCTCTGTCCCTTGAATGATGGTAAATCATATATGCTGAAATTCATATCTCAAAACGGACCGGCCAATTTGTTTTCTTCTTTTTCGTGATTATTTCTATATCTGTCTCGTTCTGTTCTTTTTAAGGAAAAAAAGAATCTATCAAGTTCTGATTCTAAAAAAAATTATATATGTCGTCTAAACGTTTTAATAAATAAATTAAATACTGTATTTTTACTTGGTTTTTGTAATCAAAAAAGGTATATTGGGTGTTTTCTACTATTTATCTAATATCCGGACTCTGTCACAAAAAGGGGTATACATTGGGTTATTTCAACATTACTTCTTCTTGGAGATCAAACCTCTGAACATATCAAATGAATTACCGTCCGGTTGTAACTCAAGCACAGTACCAGTGGGCTTATCATGCATGTCAACCTCTTTGGCTAACAACATACCCCAATCTAAAGTGATACCAGAGATTTTGGCTCTAACGTTTCCTTGATGGTGAATATGGACGATCTGATCGGTATGTAACCATTGTTTATAGTATAGGTCGAAGAACGGAGCAAAACCTTCAGTTTTGAATCTGTTGAACATGGAGTTGAATATAACGAGGTATTTGGCGATCAATCTCTCTGTTGTAATTCTATCTAAGCTCTTACTGCGATCTCCATGTGATTCCCAATACTTGTTGTACTCTTCGATGAACAAGTTGACTGAGGTTGTGGGTGCCGAATTGGATAAATTCAAACCTGAGCCAACGACTAAATTGTACTGGTTGTCTAATATGTTGGTGTTGACTAAAACACCACCGATTTTAGCGTATGTTGGTTCACCTGTACTCTTTGGAATTTCTTTGCCAATGAATTCTGGTAATAAAATGTATATATCGTTTGGCCATTTAATTCTAATTGGAATTTGATCGTATCCGGGTCCATATTGTGTGACCGCTTCAACAAACGCCATA
Source organism: Ogataea degrootiae (assembly GCA_019232045.1). Taxonomy (NCBI): domain Eukaryota; kingdom Fungi; phylum Ascomycota; class Pichiomycetes; order Pichiales; family Pichiaceae; genus Ogataea; species Ogataea degrootiae. The sequence goes on from JAHDIT010000035.1 coordinate 100,198, forward strand.
CTGGAGAGGTATTGAACGAACACAATGGGCGATTTAGAACTTGAAATTGAATTTAAAGGGAGTCTCATTAAAGTTGAAACAGCAACCACGCCAGGTGGATTGACCCAAACGTTACCAGATCTACCCTTTCCTGAAACTTGGGTAGTTCCATGAATAGTAAAACCATCAGGTATGTTACGTAAGAACTGGGGGTTTCTATCCATTAGAACACTAGTTGATGTTAAAACTTCACCATACATAAAAGTGGCACCAAATGCATCATTAGCGTTGTCGCCTGCTTCTTTGTAGGTTTCAGCTAATAATTTGCGGAACCCTTGAAGGTTGAAGTAAGGGGTCACGCTTCTGTCTGGTATTTCATCACCACAAACAAAAATATCTTTGATTGCCAAATCAGGATCTTCATATCCTTCCTTCTGCTGTGATCCAGTGAATGCATTCAAAGTCTTATGAATTCTGAAGTTGTCGATACCAACGTTCATAATATTTTGAATTCGATAGCCAACGTCAGACTCTAGCTTCGAAATGAGGTTGTGAGCGCCTCCTTGTTCTAATGATATCATCAACAATGGGGTCAATGATGGCCTTGCTAATTCTGATTCATTAACTTTTAGTCCCATCTTTTTTAGACATTGTCTCATGAAAGAGATTCTTTGTTTATCAGAATCTCTCAAAGTTGCAATTGTTTTGACAAATGAAGCTTCTGGACCAGGCTTTAATAAATCTGGAGTGAACTCGGGGTGTGTTCCTGTTAACAAAACTTTACCTTTACCAACCGTACATAAGATAACGGCAGCATTTGGTGCATCGGGACCGTTTTCAACTTCAATTCTCTCTGAATAAGTGGCAAGAACTTCAGTGTTTGGGTACTTGTGAGCATCGACAAAGACACCTCCACCGTTGTAGTAGTTGAATAATGGGCCATCAAGGTCAAAGCCTTCTTCTTTGTTAACATCCAACAAAGCAGCTCTAGCGCCGATGTGTGATTGATAGGAAAATCCTTTAAAGCAGCTACCCCTTGCAATACCAGGGAAGAATTTCAACTCTCTAGAGCCACTAACTTCCATATCTTTATCACCAACTTCAAACTCACACCTAGCAGAAGCGTAATAGCCACCAGCACAAAATCCAATAAATTTACCACCTTTCTTGACAAACTTTTCAATCTCTCTATTTCCTTCTCCATTGAACAGTCTACACATTGGTAAGTCGGCCCCTCCTGGAAAAACCAACACTGACGTTTTAGCTGCCCATGGTTGGTCCAATAGTGATTTAGCTTCCACGCTAAAGACAGCATAGTATGGAGATAGTAAGAATCTTAACGTTTCTAGGCAGTGTTTGACACTTTCCGATGTGGAACCGGGACCAGAATAAACTAACACATTCATTCGGTTGTTGGCAGGTAGTGATGTATTGAAAAATCCCTTGTTAAAAGTGATTATATTTCTTCTAAAAATGGCTTTATGTATTATAGTGGATTTAAATAGCATCCACAGTGTATGAATTTTATAGACTGACGTTTCTTCAGTATGACTTTGGTAATAGTACCGTCCATCTAGTCCAGCATCTCCCTTCCAGTGGCATTGTTCAGGGGATCAAATGTAAGAGCCGCTGTTCGGTGATTTTTCCAAAGCAACTTGAAAAGTGCGATTCACCAACTGAATCATTTTGCCCATTCATTCGGCCAGATGTTGAAGAGAACAGAGTCATCTTGTGAATCATTCAGATGCTGTTGGGGTCTATCAACCTATTTATACTCGTCTTAACTTGATATCTTATATTTCACTATCAAAGAATGCAATTACTTCTTCCCCGCTGGAGACTCGTCCCGTTAAATGCTTTCGCTATTCCATCCAGAAGCGTGCTTATTGGAAGTCCTGGAAAGCGTAGATTCACCAGATTTCGGCAATGGTGTTCACCATCGACCACAAGACAGGCGACATTGATAAGACAATTTTCAATACACACTCCATTGTTTAAGGATTTCAAGTACTCTGCTGACCAAGTGATAGGGAAAACCAAAGAATTGAAAGACAAGACTATTGAAAGATCCAAAAAACTACAGGATCAAACAAAGCAATTCAAAGATAAAACTGTTGAAAAATCGAATCAATTAAAGATACAAACTAAAGAGCTCAAAGAAAACATTGCAAAGATTATCCCTCCAGAGGTGCACGAAAACATATACACAGTACCAAACATGCTAACTTTCACTAGACTTGTATCGGCCCCTATCATTGGATACCTCATCGTCAAGGGTCAATCGAACCTTGCGCTTGGTTTATTCGTCTACTCCTCGGTGACAGACTTTTTGGATGGTTACATAGCCAGAAAATACAACCTTAAATCAGTTGTTGGATCTATCATTGACCCTCTTGCCGATAAGGCGCTCATGGTTATTTGTACTGTGTGTTTAGCAAAAGCATCTGCTATTCCTATGTACATCGCCGGCATTATTTTAGGTCGTGATATCTTATTGTTTCTGGGCGCCGCTGTAATCAGATATATTTCCTTGCCTGCTCCTAAAACGTTCTTAAGATATTGGGATTTCAGTATTGTGAGTGCTGAAGTGAGGCCAAACATGATCAGCAAAGTGAATACCACTTTGCAAATGGTTTATATCGGAATCATGGTTATTAAACCTGTGTTTTTGGATCATGTCACTGCTGAAACTGCAGGAACCTTTTTGAGCTTCTTACAAGGTTTAGAATGGACTGTTGCATGTACTACAGTTATCAGTGGGTTGTCCTATGTTTTCCTCAAGAATGGTATCAAGATTATCAAACCGAAAACAGGCACGAAAAACCTCCCAAAGAAATAAATTGATTTACATTGTACGTTTTCATTTGTGTCTGTTTTTTCGAAATATGGTAGGTATTTTATTCTGGAATAGTCTAACTTGTAAATTGTAACATAGATTGTACCGTTATCTGTATATAGAGAAGTACATAATATGATATAAAAAATCCAGCATCATCTGAACCACTTTATAGATCTATTAAACTAGGAATATGAGCTTGTGAGCTCCGTGCGTTAGCGGATTTGGTGGATTTCACACTTCCCTTCCTTGAGATCGAACCACTTCTAGAGTATCTATCATCTGTGCTGATTATCGAGTTATGATAAAAGCTCGATATAGAGTTTGATGCAGGAACTAAATCCTCCGGTATGTCACTAGTAGAGTTTCCACGAGTACCAGATGCTGGTCTAGGTGGTAAATCCTTGAACGAGTGTGTGGATATAGATCTGACTTGTCTCTTGCTCACATTTAACCCAGCGTTTTGATTAGGTGCTGCAAAATTTGATGATAATTTCGGTAATTGGGTTTGTCTCATGGATCCAAACGATGCCCATTTATTACCCAGTCTAGCGTATAATCCACCAGTACCCTTTAGAGTTTCTTCAACGTTGTCTCCCCAATCTTCATCTGAAGAATCAGAGTGATTTGCTGAAGCAACTTGTTTGTATAATTGTGACCTTATTTGATTGTTGGTACTTGCATGTCGCTGGCGGGTTGTGAGTTGGGGAAGTGGAGCCGATTCCGGAGGAGGAGGTGTCATGAAATCAGAAAACTCGTCGTCGTCATCATCTTCATCTTCGTCTTCGGTTCCTTGAGAAGGAACGTTTGGTGGTATTTTAAAGCTTGATTGTCTATTCATTAAGATTGGAGTAGGTTGTATTACTAAACTGTGATCTTCAAAGTTCTCTGGAGGAGGAGATGTCATAAAGTCTGAGAATTCGTCATCATCTGCATCTTCAACTGTATCTGCATCGTCGTTGTTATCATTCAAAGCAGCTTTATTTGGAACAAACTCAACACTTGATTGGCTATTGGCTAACTTTAGGGTGGGTGTTATCTCCACGGTATTATGTATCAAATCCATCTTTGATGGAGAGGTGAGCTCTGCAGGTGGAGATGTAGCAGAACCTTCGGCCTCAGCCTCTTGATCATCTTCAATCACATTTTCGGTTGATTTCTCTGGCTTTGCAGGAATCAATTCAGAATCAACCGTTTTATTGGCCGTTGGTAACTCCTTGATTTCTGGCGATATTGACAAGTCATCAAATAAGTTCACTGGGTTGGCCTCTATAGGGGTTTGTAAAGAATCTTCAAAACTTTCATTGCTATCATCATTAGCAGAAGCAGTTTTATTCCCACTACTGTTGTTGTTGATGTCATCCTTTTCATTAGGATCATCATTTTCGTCAAAATTGATTTGGTTGTAACCGCCAAACGATGCATCTTCATCTTCATCACTGTCATTGAAATCTCCAAATAAATCATTATTGATGTCGGAGTCTGTAGTAGTTTCAAGTTTGAATAGGATATCATCGTCACCCAATTCAGTATTGCACTCGTTTTCGCTGGCTTCTGGAGTAGGAGACATGACTTTGTCGTGGGAAAGACTGTCTGAGGCTATTCTAGACTTTCCGTTTCCAAATAGTTTACTAAATATGGATTTCTTTGATTTATTTACAATATCAGAGCCAGCAGGGGCTTCATCTGGGTTTCTATATTTCTTGGATGCTTCCTCTCTCTTTTGTTTTTCTAGTCTAATACGTTCGTCTCTTTCTCTCTTTTCTCTAATTAGTCTTATTCTGTTTTGTTCAACAATTGCTTGTCTTTCTTCTATAATCTTCCGAGATCTAGAGAAAGCCAACTTCAGTAACTTCTGATTCACCTGTTGAGGCATCTTTTTTAACAAATCTGGTTTCTTTTCTTGCTCTGAAACCTGTGACGTCGTTGACCAACTGAATAGGTTTGTATGTTGTTGTTTCTGCCTTTGAGAAAAATCCGTTGCGATATGTTTTTCAACGCTGGTCCATTCCTTGGAAATATTTTGCAGTTCATTGTGTATTTTACTACTAGATATGAAATCACGAGAACGGAAATTGGATATCTGGACTTCCGAGTACTTGTATTGACGTTGGCGTGACACTAGAATGCCATAGTCTTTTAGGGCATTCCCTATGGAAAGAAGGGTACTATTATCGGTGGATTCAGGTTCAGTTGATGCGTTGAACCCGGACTTTTGTGGGAATATCACTGAAAGTAAACTGTCTATATATTCGGTAAATGTTAGATCCGGTATTGGTTCTGTCTGTTTGACTTCGGTGCTCTCAAAAGAGCCAAAGTCATCGTCGCCATCCTCATCAACATCTTCCTCGTCAAGTTCCTCCTCACGAGCGCTGAATGTTTCGACAGCTGCTTCCTTGTTTTGGTCGTTTATCTGGGACTCTGTTGAAACATCTTCAATTGTTGTGTGTTGCGATTCTTCTGGATCATCTTCTTCAGTCTGATTGCTGTTTGTTGTACTGCTATCAATTTCAGTATTTATTATCGCTTCTGTAGCTAGTTCTGTTATCTCTGTATCTTGGTATAATGTTTCATCTGTTGGAACCACTGTGGGTATAATGGCTGGTTTTGGTATGATTTCGAGCGATGAAGAAGATATACCCCAAGGGTTAGAATCAGAAAATGGAACTGGTTCAACTTCAGCATTATAAACTGGATCATCGATCGACTCTTCGGACACTTGCTCTTCATCTGATGAAAGAGTGGTCTTCTCCGGAGTATGATTGTCCCAATCTGCATCTTCAATGGCTGAAGTAGAGGGTATAGTATCGCCAGGAGTAGACCAGGGATTGTCATCGAATGGATCAGACATGTTAAGGAAATTGTTGCTCTAGATAACTGACTTGTAGAGAAGTTTGGGATGAATTAAAGTTTCCAATTACTTATGAATCAACTTCGATGGCAGTGTTTGTTGTTGTAGGGTTGTGTTTGTTGTAGAGATGGATTTATTATCAATAAAAGAGCATCTGGGCACAAATCAGAAGCTCAGGTTGATTTCAAACAGAAGCCAAATCGTCTCCGATTTCAAATTGTTTGTTTCTGCGGGTGCTTCTAAAAATGTCAGAGTTCATCTTCCTTTTCTTTCCAGTTGTGGATGGAAGTCTGGTGTGTTGGTGGCAAGATACGGGCACTTATACACTTCTAAATACCCTTGGTATCTAGTTAAACAATGTCCGAACCATCCTATAAGATACTCGAAATCGCACAATTCCCAAAGTACAAAGTGCTTGCCTCTTACTTCACCAACGTCAAGAACACCGATGAGATCAAATCCAACCTTCTCAAGGGAAACAAAGCCTACGATTTTGCCTTCATAAACGGTGAAAATATTCTATCAACGGAGCAAATATACAGTGCTATATATAAATGTCTTTTGGATGACAACTTCAACAGGTTGAAAGCGAAAACTTTACATACAGAGATCATCTTCGATTTGGCACCGCAACGGAACATCATGGAATGCTTGAACAAGTTTGGTATATCAACTGCATCCAGTAACTTGATTGTGCTAAAAGTGCTAAAAACTGATAAATCCCAGGACTTTAATGAGATATTTGAAGGTTTGAAATCGAACGTTGATGGAGATGTGCTGGAATTTGACGATTCTACATTGGATACATTTGCTGATTTAACTGCAATTAAGGAGAACTACAAACTGGGGGATGCATTCACGGAAGATAAACCTAGACTAAATAGAATGTTGGTTAATGTTACTCAACTAAAGGGTATTTAAGTATGTATACATATATGCACGTAGATAGAAAAGTATGTGTAAGAGAAACAATATAGATAGGTCTATAATGATAGAGCTCTCCGCCGAAGTAACTTTCAGCAACTAATTTACCGGGGTTCCAAGATATGGAAGTGTTTTCTCATCAGACGTTATTCTTCACTATCTTTCCTGAATAAAAACGGTAGTTTTCTTTATTCTTTCATATTCATGCTGAACTGTTCCTTCTTTGAAATGAAAACATTAAATTTCAGAAAAATATCCAGTCGTAAATCAAATTAAAATAATTCTTCATTTACAGCTGTCAGATTTCACTTTTAACTCAACTCTTCCTGTATCACTTTCCCCTAACAACTTGTTTTCATAGAAATCAACACACCTATATATTTAAAGATCAAATCCAAATGGTACCATGCCAAGCTTTATCACATTAACACGCCCACTTGTCCCATTATTTGTGTTATGTTGGTTTGGATTCACAGAATACTCATACTGCTATTTATTCTGCAAGACAAAGCTCTATGACAAACTACATCACCACAGTACTGCCATTGGATTGATAGTAGGTGTGAACGTAGCTCTCCTACTAATGTTTTACAACTGGGCATTGATATTTATGAAAGGTCCGGGATCCCTGAGTGTGAAAGTGCCACCATATAATCTAAATAAATACTACTCAAATGGTGAGCTTCACAGTAAGCAATTGCTAGACAGTGACGAACCACACATTGATGAGACCTTAACGCACTTTATAGAACCCCCTGATTTCTTTCAATGTGATGAAAGAGGGCTGCCTGCTTGGTGCCCAACTTGTTCCACTGTTAAAACGTTACGATCACGTCATTTTTCAAGAAGTAATAAGTGTATTCCAAAGATGGATCATTACTGTGGTTTTATTGGTGGTACGATTGGTCATGTTAACTACATTAATTTCTTCACTTTTTTATCAGTGTGCATCATATTCTTTTTAATTTGTTTGATCTCGTTGTTTTGCTACGTAGGTGATATCCGTGACTTTTCGGCAAATAACATCCTACATCCCGCTGAAATACTTATGGCCATTGGTAATGGGTTAGCTCTCTGTATGGTCACTACACTTTATGTCTCGACGCTTCATATGTTGAGTATCAATGAGACTACAATTGATATGCTGAATTCAAAGAGAACCAGAAGACTAAAATCTCGATTGAACAAAGATGCTGAAATGGAGAAAAGAGAAGAACTTGAAAAACAGATTGAAAGTCAGCTAAGGCATTTCAGTGTAAGACATCCTGTTTGCAAGAACATAAGAGTTATCGTTTCTTTGAGTCAGATAGAACATCCTTTCGATATGGGATTTGCTTACAATTTCAAAGATTGGTGGAATATCCCTGTTTTTAAAACTCCGCAAGAGGTTGTGGAGTTTGAAAATGAACTAATACCCGATAGTTATAAAGACGTTATCTACAAGAAGATTGAGGAAGGAGAAGGAGTGGTGTTTGGGGCTATAAATGTGGACCCGGTTCCGTACCGTGGCGCTAAGTAGAGAATAGGATAAAATACGTTACTGCAATAAATATACTTGCAAAAAAATAATCTTGGAAGAGTAATCTATCATATTTATAACTTAAGAAGAAAAAAATCAAAATTAAAACTAAAAAATATATAAAAGACTAAAAATGAAATAACAAAAAAATCTGGAAGAAATATAAGTACATCACACAACACTAGTGATTTCTAATTAATTAATCAACTGATCAAACATAATACATGGATCTATGCATCATTCAGATGAGCGTATCTCTTCACTAACTCATGTTCAATGTTCAATGTTTCATGTCTGTAAGAGACTCTAATATCAGGGACGTTTGTTTTTTGAATATCGTTACTGACGGAGTAATTTGCACCTAGCCAATGCCTCTTTAACTGATACTCGAAGCCACTCATAAAGACAGAGTTCTTGGCCAATTCGGACATATCAACGTTAGACAGCTTGTAAATTTGCGCAGCGACTGAATACTCTTCGATTAATGGTTCCCTGGTATACGAGAATTGTAGCGGATCATCAGTTGATAAAGACACATTCAGACCCCTTCTGAAATAAGCAGGGAATGGATTCTTATCATAAGTTAAGAACAACGCATTGTTAGATAACGGAGACATGGCAATACCGATTTGACATAAGTAGAACAAATATTGAATGAATGGTAATTTTCTCAATAGGATACCGTGGGAAATACCTTCAGCTGCTAAGAATGCACAGATCAAATGTTCGGGATCACCAGCTTCACCAGAATGAGGACGTAGTACAAAAGTGTTGAAGCCCCTTTTAGCTCTCCATTGATTCAATGATGCCATGTTAGCGTACAAGTAATAAGTGTAGTAAGAGTACGGTGGATTGTCGTCAGAGATCCAACTTCTTGGGAATGGATATTTTTTGTGGAATCTACGATCAGCCTTTGATTCATCGTCAACTGAATCAAATCCGATAACTCTTTGTAAGAAAATGAACAACTTTGGGTGGGATGTTGGATCTTTGGTAACTTCAAATAACGGCTGGAATAAGTTTCTAACAACATCTTGGAAGCTGTTAATGATTCCACCTTTCTTATAAATGTCGTACAATCTTGGGATTTGAATTAGCCATCTAACGTTATGAGAAAACAGCTTGTTGTCAATAACCCAAGCTGCTAACTTATCCCATTCGTCTAGTGATCTACCGTAAATGGAAATTCTATATTCAGCCATTTGATACTTTGAGGATTCTAAATCATCAAACACTTCCTTTGTCAGCTCTGCCAAATATTTACCATTAATGTAATTATCAGTCTTCAAGAAAATTTCTCTCAATCTTGATTCACCCATTGGGTTATATTTCAAGTTGAACTTGTCAAATCTATGGAATGTATCTCTATGAGCGTGCATATCCAAAGTGTCAATACTCAAGTCATAAGCAGTTAAGTTCAAAGATTCAAACACTTGTTTTAAAGTCAACACTTGGCCATCTCTCTTGATAACCTTTTCATCTGGTGAATGTCTCATCTTATGTTTAATGAATCTCAATAAATGTTTTTGGTTCATACAAGCAGAGTGATGAACGTGAGTATCAACTTTTCTAACGTTATAGAAATCTCTATGTGGGTTTCTCTTAGATTCAGATGTTTCTTCATGTTCGTTCAATAAAAAGTATAAATTCCATTTAGCTTCTAAATATTCCAATCTCTTGAAGGCAAAAGATTTGGTTGGACCATAGGAAGCAATTGACACAATTTGATCTAAATCCATGAAATAATCCTTGATGGTTGGAATACTCACCAAGTTTTTCTTTGTTTCAGGGTCAACGATTTGAAAAACATCTTCATCGCCCAATATATAATCCACAGTTTCATCAGGGCCGGGGATAATGCATTTCTCCATGGAAAAGTTTTCAGCCTTTTGGTCACCGAAATCTTGTACAGAATGAGAGCCGAAAATGTCACCCTTTTTCCAAAATGGAGGAGGAGGATCCGGATAAATACTCCAATCAGGTTGATTCTTTGGGTTGTCTTCAGGCCTCTGTAAAGAGATCTTTTGATATTTCTCCCTAATTTTGATACATTTCTCAAGACTCTTGTAAATATCAATCAATTCGTTGGACGGCTCTTCAGTAGTTGAATTGTGATCATTGGCTAATAAACTGCCCATTTTAAACTTTTCTTTCATTAGCGAGGATTCACTTGGTTTGGAAGCTAATGCAGCACCAGTTAGAGGTATCATTTCATGGGTAGTTGTATTATAGGCAAACTTGTTTTGGGAAGCTGATGCATGAAGATTTGTAGTTGAGTATTTTGGAATCGAAGGAGAAGCTGATAATGCAGACATCGGAGGAGGTGGTGGGTTTATGAACTCAGCAACAGATGCTCTTCTAGTACTTGAAGAGTTGACGGATGATGATCTAGATCCTAACTTCGGAGAAGTAGTTGCAATGGAGTTGAATGCCTTAACTTTAGCATCTTGATCTTTTAGAAGTTTATCTTCGGTGTAAGAGTAATGAATGGCTGAACTGTCACTATTCATATTATAAGAGTTAGCTTCAATTTCAAACCCGTTCTCTTTCTCATTTGCTTCTTCCACAATTTGGTTTCTTTGCGGAGTTCTGGGAGCCTTTTGATTATTGGACAAGGACGAGGTTATGTTTGTTGCTGGTACTTTGCCCGATGAGGGTGGAATATCAATAGGTTCTGCCATTTTGTTAACTTTGGTTGCGTATTCGATAATCTGACTTACTTCAACTTGAGTGTATATTGCTAATATGAGGTTCAGATAAATGGAAGTATCAAGTCAGAAAGGGGTCTGAAAGCAAAGTGCCAAAACCAAAATGTAGTCTATCGGTTTGACTGATTGTTTTTATCAGTCGCAAAATCTCCAGGCGCGGTGCCTTAAGATATTGCGGCGGAGTGGCAACAGACGATGACCAGGTCTTTGTCACAGAGCGGTTTTTCAGCACTTCCTTTACTACTGCATTAAGCTACACTATACTAAGACTTGAGGTTTACGAAGACGTTAAGACATGAGGTTCAAATTAGCTTGGTAATACCAACGGATTGAAACTACAGGAAAGAGTACTGGTGGGGGAGGAAGAAATTCAAACATAAAGTATGAAATAGAGAACTATCTATCTATGGGCGTAAACGTTTTGGATCTCTTGGGAACAAGGAAGCACGTCTAATGTTCTTCAAGTCTAAGAAGAACATCAACACTCTTTCTAAACCAATACCACCACCAGCGTGAGGAGCACAACCGTAAGTAAATGCATTGACGTAATCGGACAAGCCAGTAGAAGTTGGATCAACGTCGTGGTGCTTCATTCTTTCGGTCAATAATTCCGGGTCATGGATACGTTGAGCACCTGATAAGATTTCTTCACCTCTCATGAAGAAATCGTATGAGTTAGAGTAGTTTGGATCTTCTGGGTCAGGCATGGTATAGAAAGGTCTGATGGCTAATGGGAACTTGTCCAAGATGTAGAAATCAGTATCATATTTTTCTCTGACTAGCTTACCTAAGAATTTTTCATTTTCAGTGGTTAAATCTTCGTAGTCACCCATTTCTCTACCAGCTTCTCTTAACATAGCAACGGCATCTTTGAAGTGTAATCTAACCATTTTACCAGAGGCCGGAACCTTGAATTCTTCAACTGGGAATTGTTTTCTGACAGTGGCAATTTCACTGGCATATCTGGTCTTTAATTCGGAGAAAATAAAGACAAACAAGTCAGCCAACATATCAACCGCTTCGTGGTAGTGCTCTTCAACAGCCATTTCCAAATCTAAACCAACAAATTCGGTCAGGTGACGGTGAGTATTGGAGTTTTCAGCTCTGAAGACAGGAGCAATTTCGAAGACTCTTTCGAAATCGGCAGCAATCAATTGTTGCTTGTACAATTGTGGAGATTGGGCTAAGTAAGCTTTACCCTTGAAGTAGCTAACTTCGAAAACGTTAGCACCACCTTCAGAAGGAGCACCAATCAGCTTTGGTGAGTGGATTTCAGTGAAGTTTCTGCTGATTAAGAATTCTCTGAATAAGGAACAGATACCGGCTTGTAACTTGAAAATAGCTTGGTTGGTGATGGTTCTTAAATCAATGACTCTGGCATCTAATCTGGTATCTAAGTTAACGACTGGTAAACCAGAAGCCTCGGCTTCAGCATCAGATCTTGAAGCATCTTCTAGAAGTAATGGCAATTGAGCTGGAGTTTCAGCAATAGTGTAAATCTTAGAAACTTGGATTTCGATATCTTGAATAGTAGCACTCTTAACCAATTCATCAACTTTGACGACAGTACCATGGACTAAAACAATTGATTCTAAACTCAAACCAGAAGTCCATTTAACCATTTGCTTTGAAATGGAGTCACCGTTAGCCTTCAATAAACCTTGAACTAGGTCACTTTGTTGTCTGAAGGATAAGAAACACATGTTAGCACCTTGTTGTCTTGAAGTGTGGACTCTTGCTCTGAAAACAATCTCTTTGCCGGCATCAGTAGAAGATAAAGTCGTGAACTTGATTCTTTCAATACCTGATCTGGTGGTGGACTGCATCAATGGTAATTTACCATAATTTTCTTTTGCGGTATCGTTGTTTAAAGCAGCAGCCTTGGCTTCTTGTTCCTTGGCAACTTGAGCAGCTCTTTCGGCCTTCTTCTTCTCCTTTTCTCTTTCTTTTTCTAGCTTCTTCAATGCCTTCTTGGATAAAGGTAAACCATCAGCACCTAAGATGACTTCCCCTTCACCAGTAGTAGCTGGGGTTGGGGAGGCAGCTGAGGTTTCGGCAGCAATAGTTAGGTCATCGACCTTCTTGGTAACTTCTTCTGTCATTGTAGTTGTGGTTAATGAAAAAAGTTTGTTTTATATATGGACAGACTAGGGGAGATAGGTAGATGAATCGAACCACTAGAACTTTTCAGGTACATAACACATTCATTCAATTGGCCCGATCAGTGGATGAAGCCAAGAGTCGTCATACTTAACGAACGTCTCCATAAAAAATTTCGCTGTTGGGATTTCACGGCTGTGCAGAAGATCGATGGAGAGTCGAGTGGTTGTGAGCCCTTGTCGGATGATTGCAGGGTATTTTAGGAGGTGGGAAATACTTATCTGAGGAGCAGAGAACTAATATTAAACTCGTGGGGAGCAGGAAAGGCAAAGGTACATACGTTAAAACACAAAAAAGTAAGAAGAAGAAGAAGAAGATAGTATATATACACTAAAGAGAAAAACAAAAAAAATATAGAAAAACTCCAATATAAAAGGGAATATATTAAGTATATGCAAGACGGAAAAGGAATCACAAGATGAAGATGACTTGAATAAGTTGATTCATCATATTCAATTCAACGCCTTTTGCTTGCCTATTCGATCGTTGACAATTGAAAAAGATAATTGTCCTTTTTTTCTTTTTTTTTTTGAATGCCGGAACTAAAATCAAACCATTAAACAACAATAATGAAATCCCAATAATAAATAAATAATTAAATGCAAAGTTTATAAAGAAGTGTTTTCTAAGAAGAAGTAGTTACCACTTGACTTTTGTTCTTTATCCATTTGGGAATCTAGCTTGTTAATTCTTGGTCTGAATGAGTTTGGATCTCTTCTGAAAGTAACGTTCAAGTTCTTCAAGAATCTGTTACAACCAGTCAATAAGGATTCGGCCTTCTTAGCAGTAGCATTCTTAGATGGAGTACCTTCAAACACCATAACCTTATCAGCCATATATGTAGCCATAATGAAATCGTGTTCAACGATAAATGCAGTCTTTTTAGAGTGAATAATAAATCTTCTGATGACCTTGGAACATATAATACGTTGTTCAGAATCCAAGTAAGCAGAGGGTTCATCGATCAAGTAAATGTCAGCCGTGACACCTAATGCTAACACAATAGCAACTCTTTGTAATTCACCACCAGATAGATGTTGAACCTCTTGATCAATGATATCTTCAATTCTCAATGGTTTGATGACATCGGTGTTGAACTGTGGATGCAAGAATGAAGCTCTGATCTTCTTCAAGAACAATTGTCTGACGGTACCAGTGAATTTAGGAGCAATCTTTTGTGGTTTCATAGAGACATTCAACTTTGGAGCCTTGGTACCTTCATCCGGTTCAATAGCACCGGCTAATAACTTACATAAAGTAGTCTTACCAGTACCGTTTTCACCCATCATCACAATAATCTCAGAATCTGAGAAATCACCAGCTTCAACAGTCAACTTGAAATCCCCTTGAGTCTTAACCATTGGTGGGTATTCAAAGCCTCTGGATTGATCAATGATCATGTTATCAGAAGAAGCTAATCTGAATTGTAAAGATTCAGTTCTGAATCTTAAATTCTCAGTTGGGATGTGACCATCTAAGAAAATATTGATACCTTCTCTAACGGACGCCGGCATGGTAACCACACCATAAACAGATGGAACACCATATAAGATACAGACAAAATCTGACAAGTAATCCAAAACCGACAAATCGTGCTCGACAACGATAACGTAGACAGTTGGACCAAGTAATGATCTGATAATGTAAGCAGCATTCAATCTTTGTTTGACATCCAAATACGAAGATGGTTCATCAAACATGTAAACGTTAGCATCTTGAACACAAGTCATACCAATAGCAAATCTTTGTAATTCACCACCGGACAACTTGGCAACTTCTCTATTTAAGACACTTTTCAGTTCTAAAACATTGATAATGTTCTTGGCCTCTGCTCCTCTTTCCAATTTGGCCTTTAATAATTCACCAACTTTGTTCATTGGGCCCTTGATGGCTCTTGGAATGTTATCAACATATTGTGGCTTAATAATGGCTTTGATGTTGTCTTCTAGCACCTTGGTGAAATAATTTTGTAATTCGGAACCCCTAAAGTGCTTTAAAATTTCTTCCCAATCAGGTGGGTCATCATATCTACCCAAATTTGGTTTCTCTTTACCTGCTAAAATCTTCAAAGCAGTAGACTTACCGATACCATTGGTACCAACCAAACCTAAAACTTGACCAGGTCTTGGAGTTGGAAGCCTATGTAATTTGAAAGAGTTTGCTGAGTATCTGTGAGTAACTTCCTTTTCTAAATTGGTTGGTAAGTTGATAATATTGATAGCACCAAATGGACATTTTTTAACACAAATACCACAACCTATACATAAAGTTTCTGAGATAAAAGCAATCTTAGAAGTCGGTAAAACTTCAATACAAAGCTTACCAGTCTTCACAACTGGACAAGACTTTCTGCACTCTTGACGACATTTCTTTGGTTTACACTTGTCATCTGAGACAATTGCAATACGAGCATTCTTTCCACTCATTTTGACTATGATATAGTTTGTGAATTTGATGAATTTGATGAATTTGGGAAATATATGTAAAAAACTCGTATACCTATTTCAACAGTTAAAATAACGTATACTCTTATTTACCTTCTCAGACTAATCAGACACCAAAATCAGTTTCCAAATTCGAAAAATTTTTCATAAAAAAAAACATTTGAGTCGAACACGTTCCCTAGTGCTTCTCCGTGCGATTTACATCAAACACCCGGTGGAGCTCGCGGGGGCACCTGGGAGTACAGGGGGGAGAGCTTGGTTGGAGTGGGCTTTGCGAAACTTGCTTAGAAAGCACTCCGCTGTGATTGGCTGTTGCCCTAACAAGCGGTGTATTTCTTTCTGGCTGAAGAGTCTTTTGAGGATTACAATATATAATCGGACTTTCTCAAGTATAAGATATATTTCCATATTAGGAGTAGTTTGAAGCTCAAAACAGATGCATTCTTCCTGTATGGCTGTTTATTGAAATAAAAGGCTATGTATGGTAAGCATATTTCTAAATCTGGAACTTGCGGCGTGCGAAATATTATCCTCATTTTGTTAGATAGGTGAGAGAGCCTGGTTTGGTGTACATATGTTTTAACATGCGTATTTAATCTCTCATTTTCGTAACATAAAACTGAATTTCAATAAACACGAGATTAGTAAGAATATCAGTTATATTGGTCGAAGACACCAGTCATAAGACAGAGTTTTTAGGAGAAAAAGCGGATGAATGAAATGGGACATTTTCCTTCGAGTGATGTAGACTACGCTTTGCCAGTAAAGCATAGAAGTAGACTATTGCGCCTAGAGAGTCCAAAGTTAAATCTCAGAAAGTATTTGAACATTCAACTGGTTATCCCGTTGATGTTGGTAAATATATTATAGCTTAAGGAAAGTTGAATTAAAGCTTCTACTAAAATATTTTTAAAAATTTAATAGATTAAGAAATCAGTCAAAATCTAGGAGTAAAACCTACACAGCCTTGAAACGTACAATTCTTAAAAGTCGAAAAAATATATTTCTCTTAACTTTAGGACCGATATAATAATAGCTCAGTATAGTTATTCTTATAATACATCTCATTTATCGTTTTTAGTCTCTGAATCTCAAAACTAATGTAATAAATTCAAGCTTTGAAATTTTAGCTGGAACAAACCTAATTAGATAAGATAAGTCATAATAAATGTATCCAATACTATTCCATGTAAGGTATTGGACTCCGAGCTGCTAAAAATAGTAACTTGATTTTAACCCCTCTTTGGATTTCTCGAAAATTCTTTTGTAAAATCTGTCTATTGTTTCTATTTGCTTTTTATTGTTATATAGATAGTTATTAGTGATTGAAGTTTAGTTTGTCTTCAATCGTATCTTTTTATATATAGTTGGAGTTTTTCCCTTGGATGGAGAGTTAAATCTTTTGAAAAGAGAAAGAGCAATTAATAAATCAAGAATAATTATCACAAAAAGAACGACAAAATCGAATAGTGCCCAATCCATTACATTCCATGTAAGGAATCGGACTCCCGGATTCGGATAGCCGATGTGGAACCGTTATGGAACAATCATGAAACCGTTATGAAACC
>JAHDIT010000036.1:0-116849 GCA_019232045.1 Ogataea degrootiae
CAGGCGCTATTTAATATAGAGGACGCCTTGATGAAGGATAATGATCCCTTTTCCCTTGTTGATTACTCTATTGATTACTAAGCAGAGTAAATGTTTTTCTGAAGATTGTCGAAAGCTTCGTCAACATTCAGTTCTTATTTTAAATATGTTTGTATTTCCTTATTACTGTTTAGATCCCTTTTTAATAGATCAAAGAGGAGGATAGTTTTTAGATAGTTTAGTTTTAACTTATTTTCAGAGTTTAATTAGTTTTTAGATAGTTTAGTTTTAACTTATTTTCAGAGTTTAATTAGTTTTAGTTGATAACTTACTTAGAACTTATAAAATCACAAGTTTCGATTCAAAAGAATATTAAATAAACGACAAAACGAACAGTGTGCCCAAGTCATTATAAAAGTTTGAAAGGTGTCTGATCTATTTCCTATCTCTTATTTCTTATTACCCAATTACCCTATTCTCACAGCCTTTCGCCCCTCTTTTGTTTACTCCACTTTTGATCACTTTACTTTTGAATTACTCCTCTCTTAAATTACTCGACTTTTGGAATGGCTCCTCTCTTGATTTTATTATAAATATTTTGTGTATTTCCATATTTCTATTTAGATTCCTTTCCTATCGATTAGATAGAAAGACCATCAAAGAGAATATCAACTTTTTATCTCTATCAGTTTTAAATAACAATCCATCCCTCTCAAAATTTCTAATGTTGCTGATCTGGCCAGTTGTGTTGCAATGGTATAGGTACTAACTCCTTAGATTTGGGCTAACTAGGTTTGCTGGATGGTCGTGGAAGGTTTCAGTGGATGAAAAGAAAAAGTCAAGTATAATGGTCATGATTTGGCTATATAAATGGTATTCATCAAGCTTCACAAAGCGGAAAATGTTTATGAAGTATGTAGTTCGAAGGAACTAGGTGGATTTTAACTTCACCAATTTGTAGATTATTTTGAGTTTTGAGATAACTGCCCAATGTCTAGAAACAGTTGTGCATTAAATCTCAATTTCATGAATCAAGAACTTTTATAAAGTTTTTACTAGTAACTTATTATCCCCATTTATACGGGGACTGCATATACTAATGTCAACTCCAGAATATTTTGCTTCACGGATATTAAACAGCACAAATTAATTGCCGAATATCAGATTCGCAGTCCGACTTATAAGTGACTATTAGCATCCACACTGATTTATTCTACTCATTATATCTAAACAAACGGAAAAAAAGAAAAGATCACCCACAAAGTATAATGTCAAACACAATTCCAGCTGTTTCATACCAACCAACTTCAGCGTTGATCTTCACCAGTTCAAATCCTAAAAAGCGGTTTTGGTTGGAGCGCAATACTGAAACAATCCCTAAATGGAGCTCTTACTCTACCAAAACTGCTTATTATAGTACAAAAGGTATGGAAGTTACTAAAACAATACACCTGAGCAATTACTCTCCAGTTAATAATAAAACCACTACCTCGAATGATTATAGAAGCAAAGAAGGTGGGGGAAGAGTTGGTGGAATAGTGTTTGGATCCTTAATAT
Source organism: Ogataea degrootiae (assembly GCA_019232045.1). NCBI lineage: Eukaryota > Fungi > Ascomycota > Pichiomycetes > Pichiales > Pichiaceae > Ogataea > Ogataea degrootiae. The sequence goes on from JAHDIT010000036.1 coordinate 1,537, forward strand.
GTGCATTTTTGCTTTTTGGTTTAGTTTTATGGTATTTTAAAGATTCAACAAGGGTTGCTAAACAAAAACGAAACTTTGCCTATGTGGTGGGTGTCTTCAAGAAAATCTTTAACTGTTTTGTAGATACACCAAGCCCACCAATAGTTCAGCAAGTTGAACTTGAAGAGATAGGTGAAGGGGGTAGTACAATTTTGGTTCCGCCTCCGGCTTACAAGGAGTTTGATAACGAGGAAAGGTAAATCTTGCAAGAGCCCAAATTGAATGTTTTACTATTAGTGAGACGGTGTAGCATAATAATGCTCTTATATTGAAGAACTATATACTTATTGTACTATTTTTGCAGAATAACGTTTATATCAAATTCTTAGCTGTCTCTACTAAAGATGTTGTTTTAAAGATAACCGAAAAGTCTCCCTTATTGAACAACCAGCCAACCGGCACAGCCTCATTTCTTCCTCATTGCGTGCACCAGCAAATAATATATTGCTGTTCCGCTGTTTTCACTTTCCAATGCGAAAAACGTAAATTGCAACTAGCCAAATAAATACCAGCTTTGTTTGAGTGATAAGGGCAATCATCTACTTATCCACCCCAGTTCTCTTGTTCTCAAATACAATAAAGTCAACCATATTTAACTATACAACGTCATGTCTAACCCAGACACTCTAATTGTCGAAGTAAGTTCTTAGTTTGTTTTAACTTGTATTCACCAATTGAGTCAATTGAATCAAATCATGCATTTCATTTACTAACACTAATAACAATAATACATTATTCCAATCTCTAACAGGCTGAAAAGAAATGCAAGAAAGTTTCAGGATTTTCCTCTTTTTTCAGTCCATCTCAAGAATCGAGATATGAAGAGGCTGCTGACTTATACGTTCAAGCTGCAAACATTTATAAACTACAAAAGAAACACACACAAGCTGGTCAAGCATTTGAAAAAGCGGCTGATTGCCAAAAAAAAGCAGATTCACCAGATGAAGCTGCCAATACATTAGTTGAAGCTTACAAATCATTCAAAAATGAAGTGCCTATCGAATCAGCAAGATGTTTAGAGCAAGCAATTGAATTATTTGTTAGAAAAGGTCAATTTAGAAGAAGTGCAAATTTCAAAGCTGATTTAGGTGAATTATATGAAAATGAATTAAACCAAATTGATAAATCTATTGCAGCTTATGAAGATGCTAGCGAATGGTATAAAGGTGACTCTGCAACTGCATTAGCCAACAAATTTGCGCTGAAAGTTGCTGATTTATATTGTGATGATTCCATTCAAAACTATTCGAAAGCGGCATCTACCTATGAAAGAATCGCTAAAGAATCATTGAATAATAACTTGGCTAAATGGTCATTAAAAGAATACTTCTTAAAGGCAATTTTATGCAGACTAGCTGATAACAACGATTATGCGAGTGGAAATGCCTTATTACAAAGATTTGCTCAATGGGATCCGAGCTTTGTCACCACGAGAGAACATGAATTTGCTGCTGCATTAGTTGACGCCGTTAAAGAAGGTTCTGCTGATGATATTGGCGTCTGTTCCAAGACCTACGATAAGTTCTCAAGATTGGATGCGTTGAAGATTAGAATCTTGAATAAGATTAAGAGTAGCGTACAAAATGCTCCAGATGTGTTGGACGAAGATTTCACTTAAGTTTCACTATCATTATACTTGCTTTACCTTAATTTTAATCTTTTACCTAATGACCCATATTTTGTACGTTTGCTCTTTGTCCCCCATCGATTTGTTTCTCTTTGAAGTTTCACCGTATTTAAACCCATATATTTTCTGATGCCTTGTTTGTTTGTTTGTTTATTTATTTGTTTTCTTTCGTTCTTGATTTTCTTTCTGTTGTTTTTTATTAACGTTAAATATATAGTATACATACTTGCAATTCAATGTCCTACGTAACGGTCTCTAAATCGGTTACAGTTTATCTACTTCTAACATTTTTTTCTTTTATAAGCTAAAACAAAAAAAAATAATTTCAAACGTACAAATGATATAAAAAATGGAAATGGATCTACTAGTAACTGATTAATCAACCAACCCAAACAAATAATATATATATAGAGAGATAATAGCAATAAGAGCAAAAGGAAACGTACCTATTATAATTAACAAAAAGACAAGTTTAATAATAAAACAGTAGCCTTGTTTCGATAACTGTGATAAACTGTGCATGCGGTATTTGATTTTGAAAGATTAATTTAGAATCCTCCTCTTCCACCCCTTGATCCTCCTCTGGAACCACCGAAACCACCTCTAGAACCACCTCTAGAGCCACCAAATCCACCTCTTGATCCACCACGACCACCGAAACCACCTCTGGAGCCCCCACGACCACCAAAACCGCCTCTGGCACCTCCTCTAGCACCACCACGGCCACCGAATCCACCTCTAGCACCACCACGTCCGGCACCAGCACCGCCTCTAGCAGACTTCTTTCTTGGAGCTTTTGGACCAACGTCTTTAGCCTTTGGTAAGAATCTCTCTATAGGTAATAATTTATCGGCAGCAATGTAAAATTTATCACCGTCTTTGAAAGAAGTTGCTTGGACACCTTCACTTGGTTTAATAGTAAAGAAAACTTCATTAAGTGGACCTAAAATCTCATCGACTTTACCGACTTGAGTCTTATTTTCTAGATATATTGGGGCATTAAAATATGGAATTTTTTCATTGATTGATTTACACACAATATCACCTTCACATGAATGCATGAAAGCACCCATTTCGAAGACTTTATCTGGTGGACCTTGTTGAATTGGTGGTCCTGATCTGAAACCACCACGTCCACCTCCTCTGCTGAATCCGCCTCTACCTCTGTTCATTGTATTCTATGTATGTATGTGTGGGAGTTTGTATAAGGGCAGAGCTCTGTATAAACGCTTGTAAAGGGAACTAAACAATGTAATTTAGATAAGATACAACTACTCAATATGGAAAACTTTAACTAAGTGCCAAATAGAATAATACAAAATAAAAAAAAAAATAAAAAAAAATTTTCAGATTTTTTAAGGAAAAACAAAAGGTCGTGCATGGCGAAAAATGAATTTGCGGCTCACTTTTGGCCTCTTGTTAAGTGAAATCTTTTTGTTATTTATCGAAGTTGACAACGATCTAACCTGTTTGTCAGGGTAGAAAGCATCCCGGATATTGATAACTACTAATCAGCAACATTAATTATATTTTATGGTTATGGATTTGCAGAAATTGAAACGGAATTGGGAAAATTCCAAGCCAAAAAAGTACAGTAGTGTGTTAATAGACTCAGTATTTTCATTGTTTTTGAATGGCCAGACAGATGATAATACTACAGATGGTAATACTACAGATGATAATACTACAGCTCAAGAATTAATATCATCTCAATTCTTAGAAAAATATGGTTGGCATTATTTTCATAGAGATGTTCCAGAGAATCACGTTTTATTGATCGTTTATTTGTTGACCTTCTCTACAAACCAAGCTGCTATATTGAACCAACTGATCCAGGATACTTCAAAATTCCATGGACTTTTCACTAGAGTCCTATCTATTTTTAACAATAAATCTAATCCAGATGCTCAACTAGTTAAATTTATCATTGTTTTGATGCAAAACATAAAAATTAGAAGTATAAAAAAAGAGTTAAGCCCACTTTTTTCAATTTTAATATGGGAGAATTACACCTATAAAGAAAAACTATTACAACAAAATGACAGCTTGAAAGAAATGTTTGAGAAACAATTGAAAAGTTACAACGAAAGCCAAGGGGATGCCAAGGAAGATTTATATTTGACCAAAAATTGGTTCTATAAGTTTGTTACGAATACAATGGTAAGTAAAAGCTCAGAATCTTTGGATTTGAAGCTAACTTTAATAACTGATATAATTTCATACTTACCAACAAGAAGATTTACCAATCCGTTATTGAAAGAACTATCATTTATAGTGCCATTTAAAGATATAATTTCGAAAGTTAGATTTGAATTTCTTCAATATCTCATATACTACCCAATCGACGATACAACCGGTTATGCAACATCCTATGAAATTGTTAGATCTTCATTCGACAAGAAGTTGTCAGAGTTACAAAATCTTTCATTTTCACAATTCAATATGGAAGAGTTTATTACGTATCCAAACATCAATGATTTTTCTCAAAATGATAAATTACTAGCTGAATATTTCAGTAAATTGAATCTTGATCAATTAAAAAAACTATCAAATGGACTTCAATTGGATTTGAAGTATCCAGACGGATTTGAAGTTGATGTTAAGTTTATAATCAATGCACTTTGGTTTAAGTACTGTGACCACTTAAATATGTATGACATTGACAAGGATATTCTTCCTGATCATATATCACTTTCAAACGAACTAAATGATAAGACATCAACGATTTACACCACTATTGGATACTTATCAGTGAATGATTATCTATGGAGAACACTTAAAGAACTAAAACAGAGCATAAACTCACAATTCAAGGTATTATTGAATAATATAATCAAAAGGTTGAAAGTGCAAAAGTCAGACGATGAAACAATAGTTTTCAAAGGTTCAAGTAAGTTTTGTATCCCGTTGACCCATAAACTAACCATCCATGAAACCCAGCAAAACTTCTTCAACTCTGATTCTTCGAAACTTACATGTGAAGCGATATTAGATTTCAAAGGTATGAGTCATGATACACAAGATGAATGGGATAAATTACTAGATGTCGGTAGTAACGTATATTTATTGTATTTGACTGAATCCATCGAGACTTTAGTACCAGCAAAGTTGGCCAAAGTTGCAACAACTACAAGTCATCGTTCATATCGTTATCTTGTCGAAATTGAAGGTAAATACAAAGATATTAATTTTAACAATGTTAACTTTTTGTTAAAAACAAATAATGATATACAAAATGACATCAAAATCTGTGAAAAAGTTTCACAATTGAGCAAATCCCCCGATTTTGCATTGCCTCCCTGGATGCTTGATTTGTTTTTAAGATTTGGTAATCCATTAGAATCTATATATTATAATTTGTTAGATAAACCATTTTATTTGAAATTGGGTTCAGTTGTTAAGGAATATCAAACATTGTCCAATTTGTTTAATGTTGCCGTTACTGAGGAACCTACAAAGAAAAGAAAACTTAAGGATGAGTCTTCTACTAGTTCAGGTTTATCGTATCCTTTTTCAGTAGAACTAGCACCTGGTAAGGAAGAAATCTCTAGCATTAACAGTTATACACCATTACAAGATACTTTGTCAGACCATAAAATTAAGTACAGTGTACCTCAGTTGAGAGCTATCATTCAAGGCTGCTCACCCGGCTTAAGTTTAATTGATGGACCAGTCAATTCGGGGAAAGCAGCTGTAATTTCCCAAATAATTGATTCAATAAGTGATAACTTCAAGACAGAACGTACTTTATTAATTACAAAATCCAAACAATCCCAACAACGTATTCTAAGATCCGTCAGCGTGGAAAATGTGTGGACTACTGAACGTTCAAATGACTTGAAAAAAGAATATTTTGATTTATTGACCGAAGTAGAAGAATTGGCAAGTAATTTGGAACTTGAAGGGGCTTATGGTAACGACTATAAATCAGCGAAGGTGCTTTACTCTTCTCATATTAATAAGAAATGGACTGAATTTTATTCGAACTTAAAAGAAATTGGATTAACTAATGAAAACTTGAGAGAATTTTATCCATTCAAAGATGACAAATTTGTAATCAATACCGATTTGTCATTTGCTAATAATTTGAGAAACACTGTGTGCCATTATACAAACATTTTAAACAAGATTAGAAAAATTGGGAAATTAGAGAAGTATCAATTATTTAAAACAAAGAGAAATATATCTAGTATCAACTTAAAAAGAAATTCTAAATTGATATCATTAACAATCGAAGAGGCCTTATCAAATAAATATGATTCTGATGGTTTGGTTTTTGATAATTTGCTTATTTTTGATGCCTGTCATATTTCAGAACTGTGTTTCTTGTTAACCTTGTCAATTAACAAACATTCAAATAATATCAAAAGATTAATAGTTAGTGGTAACTCATTAATCAGCGAACCAGATTCAGTTTTCTCTCAGTTCCTAAAATCAGGGATCAGACCAAATTCCTTCAACGTTCAATTTGAGACTAGAGTTGAATTAAACCAATCGGCCAAGCAATTGGAGAACCAACAGTTGTTAGCAAATCCGGGTTTAAGAAATGTTTGTCAATTCATAAATGTTAAAGGTGAAGGTGAAGTTGAGAATCAACATCCTGGATTCTATCAAAATATTGAGGAAGCCGAATACTCAGTATTTTTATACATGTATTTAAAGCTGTTGAATTACAAAAATTCGGAAATTGTTATTGTTACGGCATATAAGAGCCAACAACTTTTAGTCAAAGAAATTTTAAAAGTTCGTTGTTCTTCAATGTCTAATATTTTTGGCACGGATACTCCAAAAGTTTTGTTACCAAATGAACTAAATTCCGATAAATATAACTACGTCATTCTGTCATTAGTGAAAACCAAAGACACTGGAATCTGGGAAAATAGTTTAAACTTCCAAAATGTTCTACAAAGTTGTTTGAAAGGTTTATACGTGTTCGGTGAATCATCAACTTACAAAGCCTCCTGTATTGGTTCACTCTTATTAAACAACGGACAAAATGATAAGTTACAGTTAGTGACAGGTGAAATGTACGACAATCCAAATTTCCACAGAAAATCAACGGATAACGTTAAAACTGTTTATGATATGGAAAATTTACAACATATGAGTAATTACGTTTATCAAATGCTGGAAACTTTACAAAATGTATCTTCTGATAAATAGCGTGCTCTTTTTTTGGTAAGAAAAAGGTAAGTGGCTTAAATGTATAGAATAATTAAATAAAAAAATGTATTATTATGGAACTGTAAGAATACCCTAATTTGATAGAAGAGGTCATCTGATCACCTTCTTACGCCTAAATCATGTTCATCTGGCTATAAATATGCTATCCAATACTGAGACAATCCTCTTAGTAACTAACTCTCTTTATCACCATCTGAGGAACTCAATCATCTCACCTGTGGTAAGTAAGGAGATTCCAAAATGTTGACCTTGTAGGCGTCAGAATCCACATGAATGAGGCTTTGAATACTTTTTAAGAGCAACGAAGAAATTCATCAAGCACAAGATAAGAGACATAAGTTTTCTTGGAATGAGGAATGCCGAGACTGGAGATGAAAATGATTTGCAAGAGGAATGACATAATGCGAAGAGCTAACTCAATCAACCTAAATATCTTAGTTTCCAGAAATTAGCAAAAATTTGTGCATTTAGTGCAGTTGGTTCTGTCATTGAATCCATGAACTTTTTACATTCTGTCCAAATTGCCAAAGTCTGCGTAGACTCGCGTTCAAAAGTGCAACTGATCCTTGCAAGTTAAATTTGGCGAGTGGGAAATTCGGTGATATTCTCCACCCAGTGGGGTGTTGGGACTTGGGGAGTTCTATTTGGCTCTCTAAGTTCTAAACGCCATTCCATAAAGAATTCTCTTGAGAGATTCCGTGGCGTGTAAGCGCTGGGCGGGTGCCATCAGAAAAAACACCCATGGGGCCTTTGTGGGACTCGACTCCCCCTCAAAGGCCCCCTGGGATGGGAGGCCCCGCGGGTGGTTGACACGGGAGAGGGAGACTAAAAGACCAGTGCTACCAAGTCTGTCTCATCCTATCACAGTCCCTCTTCCGTAGTTATTGAGTTCAATACGCAGATTCAACCTATGTTGAACACTCGATACCGATCATTATTGGTAATTTGGGCTTTTTTTTATGTTTTAATCTTTTCCTGATTATGATTAATAAACACTATTTAACAAAGTACATAGAGAAGGAAAAGGGCGAGGGGGTAATGGTTAGAAGTAAGCAAAAAAGAGAAAGAAAGAGGCAGAAGTGTTTATAAATAATATAAGGAAGAACATAGCTACAAACAAACAAAACAAAAAAACAGAAAATACAAAGCTGTAATAGAATAGAACATAGATCATACAAAAATACAAAAGAAAAAAGTAAAAATAAGATGCAAAAATAATAACAGTAAAAGAGACAAAACAAAGATAAAAATAATTTTTGAAATAAAGCAAAACCAAAGAGACAAATTGTCTACTTAGATTCGTTTGAATTTTCCAGAACTTCTCCATTAGCAGCTAATCCTGGTTTGACATATTTCAGACTAGAAATATGTTCCCCTCCTTCATGTCCACCTCTACCTCTGTAACCTCCTCTACCTCTACCCCTACCTCTGCCCCTGCCTCTTGAACGGTATCCACCCCTACCACTTGCTGAGGATGTAGCGGCAGCATCTGAATATTCACCACCAACATCATTTACATTATCATTAGCACCATTGCCACCATCACTACTATTTTTCTGTTGTTCAGGAGTTTGGGCTATGGCTGAACCTCTAATCAGCTCCGTTTCAACAACCGCCACAGGTTTTCTTTCTCTCTTTGGTGGTTGTTTCTTAGCGGTTTTTGGCTCAGCACTTTTGTCGACAACGATATCCCCAACGACATCATCGATTTTAGTCTTGGGGTTAGATTCATTACCTTTGATATCATCAGATCCTGGACCCTTATCTGCAACAACAGCCGAAGAACTACTTTCAGATTTTGGTTCATTGTATCTAACAGACACAGAATGGTAAATTCCCCCACGACCTCTAGTACCACGAATACCACCACGACCACTCCTACCACCACGAGTTTTAACCCCACGTAACCCTGAACTTTCTTCAGTAGGTTCTTCTTTAACATCATTCTCTTTACCTTTATCTTCAACTTTTTCCTCTACCTTAACATCATCTTTGTCACGTCCATAAGAACCTCTAACAACTCTTTTTGATTTTTTCTCCGTAGGTTTATTAGATTGCCCAGTAGCAGTTGATGCCAAAGGAGAAGGCTCTCCAACGTCGCCTTCCACAGTGATTGTGACCTCTGGAGATTCACTATCCTTTGAGTTATCATTTGATTCAACCAACCCCTTTTCTTCCAATTCTCTAACGTAATCAATCTCCCTTTTAGTCAAATCCACATTTGGTTTCTTGGTTTTGGAATCTGAATTGTTATCAGAACCTTCACTTATTGATTCACGATTCGGTGAGCGCTTCAACATCGTAATTGATGATTTATTCAATTTCACAACTCCAGAGTTTTTCTTTTCCGGTGTTTGTTTTCTTATTGGAGACCTCTCATTTTTTTGTTTACTGCCTGATGTCGATAATCCATTTGATAAAGACTGTGCTAGTGTTTTGTTATTATCAACCAAACTAGATAATTTTTTGGTGGACGAGGAAACTGGAATATGAGCTGCAGGAACAGGTTCTTCTTGTTTATGTTTCTCCCTCTTCTGAATTGGCTTCTTTGCTGGTGAAGTTATGACATTCTCCTTTTCTGTCTTTTCGTGTTCAGCTGCAGCAAGCGTTTTAAAAGTGGTACTATTAATAGCCAATTCAGACAATTTCTTTTCTAGTTCCAATTGCTTAGATAGAACGTCAACTGGCTTAGCTGCTCCGAATGGATTGACTTTTGGATGCGGATGTGGAGTGGTTGCTGCTGTGCTGGTGATTGGATTAGCGGTTGAGGTATATGTTAGCGTATGCTCAGCCAAAACATGTTTTTCATGTGGTGTTAAATTTTGAGCATTATCGATGGGCATTCCTTTTTTAAGAATGTCATCGGCCGTGACATTGACTGGTTTTGCTTTTCCAAATGGATTTGGCTTCGGCTTTGGTGGCTGCTGTTGACTTAAGGGTGGTTGTTTTAGATTCAAATGATCTCCGTTAATTGGTGGGAATCTTGAAGATGATAACGGTGGCATATGATCTTTGGATTTTGCTGGGTTTAAAGCTTCTTCATTCAACAATCTTTCCTCTTCTTTATCTTGATCAAATCCAATATCTTTATTGTATTGTTTAACATCCATGAAATCTTGGAAATCAGCCAATTGAATCATAACTTTAAGTCTTTCAACAAATATATCATTCCATTTCAAAACTTTTTGTAATTCTTGAACTGTAGAAAATTGAACAAATGCACATTTTTTATCGGACACTTCAGGTTTGTGAGAACTACTGAATCTTGGATGTGGTGGATTTGGATCTTTCAAAACTAAACATTTCTCAAACCCCATGTATCTTGAATCAAACAATGACTTTATTAATTTGAAAGTTGTATCTGCTGCCAAATTTTGTAACTTGGCAATATATGGTGGCTCCATGTTTCTAAAGTTAGGTTCACCACCACCTCCGCCAGTAAATGGTGCTCTTCCACTATTTCCATGGTGATTATCGTAGTAACCACTTCCACCATTGCGGTAACCGTTATAATTGTTATAGCTTGGTTCAGGTAATGGGATTTCAATTGAACTGGAATCGGTTATATCCGCCCAATTTCCCAGACTTTCATCAGCCCAAAACTCAATGAGTGGCATTTTACCTTTTGCTATATTAATGATGAATGGGATTGACAAGCCAAAAATATGCGTTAGTATTTAATGTGGAATGGGGCAGGTCTGTCATGCAGGCTGTACATCGACATAGAACCTTTGTCTAAACGGTCAATTGACAACTTATAGATATATAATGGACAGGCAGACTTATACTTACACATGATGGAGTATTCAATTATTTACAGCTGTAAATATATCCCGACAAAATTGAAATAATATACGTTTAGTATAAATATAAATATATATCTATGTGATATGAGATCGTGAGATAAGATGGATAATCTGCTAATTTAACCGGTTTCGAGGCTAATTGGTGCGATACAAATGTTTTCTTGTTATTGTACTAGAGTAATAAATGTATGCAGGTGTATATGTAGTTATATACCAACTAACAATTACTTCCAATGGTATGTAATTCCAATGTCTGTACACTAACAGAGTCATTCATTCTCTGATTACCATACCACAAACAAACAAACAAACAAAACAATTTGTTTGCAGTTCTTTCGGTATTCCCAATCTGTCCGCACACGTTATCAAATTGGCAGATTGCCATTCAGCTGAGCTCATAGAACACAGGTACATAATGATGACCACGATAAAGATGATGTTTATACACAAATAGAAGACGGTGTTGGAGGCCCTTCACTTACTTCTAACATTAATACGATCCACACAAGATGCCCCTGGTATTGCTCGACGACAAACTCGTCGTCACAAACAATGAAATACCGACTTCCCCTTCCTCCTCATCGTCTCCTGATAAGGATAAGTCATCTTTTCCAATTCCAAATTCTACGACCCAGCTACAACAGCAACAAGAGTCACCAACACTTCAATCTCCACAACCACAATTGCCCTCTCAGAATCACCATCATTTACCTCAATTCCACTCTCCATCGTTATCCAACAGAATGCTCTCTCTTTCAACTTCCTCCATAACTTCACTACTCCCCTCGTTGTACTCACTAGGAACAAACCACTCAACCCCTGGACTAAACAACCAAAATGGATTGGGATCGAATAATAGCAGCACATTTGACAATCTGGTACAAATCTCAGACGCATTAGCGAGGGAATCTGACGTTACAGTTTCTACAAATGTGACCTCACAAGCAGAATATAAAGGTTTTTCATCGTATGTTATTTCTTGCATTTTTTTGTTTGTTTGGTTATCATGGTCAATATTACCGGATTCAGCATTGAATAAACTAGGTGTCTATTACTATCCTTCAAGATGGTGGGCATTAGCGATACCGTCCTATGTACTAGTCTTGCTGATTTATATGTACGTTGCGCTAGCATTGTATAACATTGAAGTTAAAACTGTTAAATTTGATGACCTAAGAACGATAGTTGACGATAATGGGGTTGTTGTTACGGAGTTAAAAGAGTTTGAAAACAAGCAAATTGATGATTATCTGTTCACCTCAACCAGTGGAATTTGGGATTTACCCATTAGTGAAGTCAACAAAGTTTTGTACTCTGAAGAATGAATTGAAAGGTTGAGACCGAAAATAACCATTTTTGTCCTCCTTGCCTCATTCAGTGCATGTACATGTATGTATTATAGATTACTTTTTGTATAGTTATTAGATACATTTAAATTTAATGTAGAATTAATAAGTAAAAAATAGTAGATCAATGTGGATTCGAACCAACGGCCCTGAAACAAATAAGGGAAAAAACGTCGCCGACCTCAGAAATGACAAATGTTACAATATGTCCGGTAGCCGGCTAGTAACTCTGTCTGAATGCTCTCCTAACATTTTTCATCTCAAATGGTTAGGTGAACACCCAACTTCTCAGCTGATAGAACATACATACATTTAATAGTCTCACAACAGATACATCTCCAATATCCAATGATACCAGATAAGGGGACTTTGCTGTTTCAAGCTGATAGATTTTTGAACCAGTTAATTCCAACCTCTGGACATGGTAAATTAAGACCCTCCTATTGATTTGATACAGTAATTTTCAAACCTTTAAAATAAATAGTTTTTTGGATTACGTTACACATTTCTATATTTGACTAGTTAGCTGGTTTAAATTTCTTTCTAAGTTTCATAAGTAAAGGAGCAGTCAGCACGTAGGCGTATATGTATAATCATTGATTGCGGTACCGTTTTTCACACCGACAATAACAGCAACCACAACGACATACAGTCCCAGATAAATAAACCCTAATAGATGCACTGCTCAATTAATCCAATAATCCAGTTCTAATTCCATTTTCATACCATTCTTTCACGTCATTACCTAAAGCCAAAATCATATCACTACAATCAAAATTAAGTTCCTTATTGTGGACTTTCTTCAAAATAATCAATGTCTTATTTTTGTTTTCTTTATCAAAACGTTTAAACAAGCACCACCAATTTTTGTTCAGCTTGATTAATTTTTCCATGCTTACAAGGTTGATCAATTCAGAATCATTGATCAAATAATAAATAATATTGATGTTTAAGTTCACTATCTGAGATCTATTAATCCCGGATGAGAATGTATTAAACATTGATTGTTGTTGAGATGCAAAAACTTTTAAATTTTTGATTTCCTCATCATCTGGTATGTTTGGTAACGAAGTCTTGTAAGTTTTGGAAATATTGTCGTTTAAAATGTAATAAAACTTAGGTTTATTGAAACTTTTCAAGTTTTCCTCTAAATCTTTAATTTGATTGACTATTAAATCCTTGAAATAAGTCTCGAACACTTCATTTAATTGCAATTTCAATGAATTGTAATAATCTAATTCTTTCAGTCTACTACTGTCTGGTCTGAACAATAAGGTGAACAAAATACCATTGATTTCATAAATCACCGTATCAAATGGGCATCTGGCATCCTCGTCTTCATTATCTGCAAGTTTCATAAAAAACTTCTTTGAGATTATGGTTTGATCTTTAGTGTTACCGAGCAAATAATTACCTGTTTTAGGCTGACTCTCTAGATTCTCCTCTATTGATGCGCCATTTGTACCACTACCAGAAGAATTCAATCGCGTTGTTGTATCATCCATTGTGGACCCAATGTTCCCAGGTTCGTCAATGCCTTCTTGTTGCTCTTCAACGTTACTACTTCCACCGAATCCTAAGAAATTCATCTTTGGAAGTATCTTATTAGGCATCAATGAAGAAGTTAAGTTAGTCATCGTGTTCATCGCTAAATGAAACGGATCAAAAACATGCGTTGTAAACTGCTCATGAATAAACATTGCAGGCTCAAGCAAGGATCTTTCAAGCAACGTACCATCGTTAGCCATTGAATTCAACCTTTTCAAATTAGAAATATATGATTTCAACGAAGGTAAATTATTTAACGTCAATGAGTAGGTTGATAACCCAAAATTCGAATCCAGTCTTTCTAGATAATTGATTAAATCAATCAACGACTGTTTATCAATTTCTGAATCTTCATCGTTTAGAAAAACAACGCCAAAATTTTTCGATGGTGTCCAATTGGTATTTATTATAAAAATATCTATCAAATCATCATTTTCATTAATGAATTTAGCCATTCTATTTTTCAAGTTTTCTTTGAATCCTAATGGCACCTGAACGGATGATAATCTATAACCGTTTATCAAATTCAAAAAGCCTTTATCGTTCATATTAAAATTACAATTGAATTCAAATCTGTTATTTAACCAAGTTTGCCACCAATCTTGTAACAAAACATTGAAATTATCCAAATGTTCATTTTTCGCAAATGATCCATAATTCAAACACCATAATTTATAACCCTGTATAAATTCACCTTGTAAATATTCAGGAGATGCCAATCCTCTTTGTAAATATGTGTTGTTTGATTTACCGAATCTAAAACCTGCAATAAACCAATAATCATTTTCAAATCTCCCCACTATTATTCTCGATTTGTCAGTATCAATATGAGTTAAATTTGTGTTCTCAGATTCTTTTGAATTCAAAAATTTCAATGAAAAATCGTTCAAGCCTTGAATAATACCAATTCTTTTGACTTTTTCATTATCACTGACTTCTCTGTCAATTTCAAAATTCAAATAAATGACAATCTGCTTGAGTAAAGTTAAATTATCTTCGGCAAATTGATCGATTAAAGATGGATTAAATATCGAGAAATATAGTAAATGTGGCTGTTGTTGGGATTTATCGGAGTTGTTATTTGTTGATGTTGTTGACCCATTGGGGCTTGATCCGAGTCCGATTAAGTTCTGTGTGGAGTTATGGATGGCATTGAAAACATTCATTGCATCCTTGGATTCCTAGAAATTGTAGTATTAGTCTCTAAATAGCTATATTTTCTAGTAATACTCCAAACAAGCCTAACAACATCTGTACTATCACCATTCTGTTACTGTATTTTCTTATCGCTGTCTGTCAAATCGATCCAGGACAATACCGCAGGCCCAAAACACACCCGTGCACCAGATATCCTCCACCACTACAAACGCCCTGGCACTTTTTTCTTTGTCCAGTAAGTAAGTAGACGAGCCGAGTCGAAAAATTCATCTACTGTGGTGTATTTGATGATGATGATACTCATATTGATGTTGGTAGTTCTGTTCATTTAAGCTCTATTAAAAATCAGTATTACCTTCCATCAACTCTCTAAGCCAACCGTCAATCATGGTTTTAGGAGATTTAGGTAGAAGAATTAACGCAGCTGTGTCTGACGTTACAAAATCAAACGTTGTTGATCAAGATGCAATTGATGGGCTTTTAAAAGAGATTTCAAATGCTTTAATTGAAGCTGATGTCAACATCAAACTTGTTGTTAACTTGAGAAAGAAGTTGAAGTCCACAATAGATTCAGAAGACCAATCCAGTGCGAACAAGAAAAAGCTTATTCAAAAGGCCGTTTTTGACGAATTATGTGATCTAGTTGATTGTAAAGAATCACAATTATTCAAACCTAAAAAGAAAACCTCAAACGTTATTATGTTTGTTGGTTTACAGGGTGCTGGTAAGACCACAACATGTACCAAGCTAGCAGTTTATTACCAAAGAAGAGGTTTCAAAGTCGGTATGGTTTGTGCCGACACTTTCAGAGCAGGTGCTTTTGATCAATTGAAACAAAATGCAACAAAGGCAAAAATCCCATTCTATGGTTCTTATACTGAAGCTGACCCTGTTAAAGTTGCCAGTGATGGTGTTGAGAAATTCAAAAAGGAAAAATTCGAAATCATTATTGTTGATACGTCGGGTCGTCATAGACAAGAAACTGAATTATTTGCTGAAATGGTGCAGATCGGCGAGGCCGTTAAACCAAACCAAACAATTATGGTTTTAGATGCATCTATTGGTCAGGCTGCCGAAGCTCAATCCAAAGCTTTCAAAGAATCATCAAATTTCGGTGCTATTATCTTAACAAAAATGGATGGTCATGCTAAAGGTGGTGGAGCTATATCTGCGGTTGCCGCTACTCAGACTCCAATTGCTTTCATTGGTACTGGTGAACACGTTCACGATTTGGAGAGTTTCACACCAAAACAATTTGTTTCTAAGTTGTTAGGTATTGGTGATATACAAGGTTTAATGGAACACGTTCAATCTTTGAACCTAGATCAAAAGGATACAATTAAAAATTTCCAAGAAGGTAAATTTACATTAAGAGATTTACAAACCCAAATGAATAACATGTTAAAAATGGGCCCATTATCGAAGATAGCACAAATGTTACCAGGTGGTATTGGTGAAATGATGAATCAAGTTGGTGAAGAAGAAACTTCCAAAAGATTTAAAAGAATGGTTTACGTTATGGATTCAATGACAAAAGAAGAATTGGACAGTGATGGGGATATATTTATTGATCAACAATCTAGAATTGTGAGAGTTGCTAGAGGTTCAGGAACTTCGGTGACGGAAGTTGAAGCTGTTTTGATGCAGCAAAAGATGTTTGCCAGAATGGCACAAACAACAAAGAATATGTCACAACCTGGCGCCAACGGTGCACCTGGCGGTATGCCAGGTATGCCGGGTATGAACTCACCTCAAATGCAAAGAGCAATGCAACAAATGCAAAGTAATCCATCAATAATGGAAAATATGCAAAAGATGATGGGTGGTATGGGTATGCCAGATATGAGTAAGATGCTAGGTGGTTTAGGTGGAGGTATGGGAGGTGGTATGGGAGGTGGTATGCCAAACCCACAAGATATGATGAAGATGATGAATACACCTGAGATGAGACAAATGATGAATAACCCAGCAATGAGACAAATGGCTCAAAGTTTCGGTAAGAACATGGGCATGTGAGTCACACGATATATACTTTTTTTATATATTTATTTCTGCTTTTCTTCTTTTGTACTTCCATTTCTATTTCCCTTTCCTGTTAGCTCATTTTAGTGTCTGTTTATAATCTTTTTATCAAAAATAATAAAAAAAAAAATAATAAATAATTTGCACCTAAATCAACCACTGAACTATACGAAAAGAGGAGACAACTCCTTGGTTTTTACCCGTCCCCGTCCGCGAAGGAGAATCCCGGGCCGGAAGAGAAACGATAATAAATCGATTTTCTTTATTTGAAGCCCTTGTGAGGTAACAACTTTTACAAGGAGATATTAGTCAGTATGTTGCAATGCATCACTTCTTGGTATTCTCTGTCTTCAACTACCAACCCGTCTCAATTGAACACCATCAATATATTTGCATTGCTAATACAAAACTAATTCTGATCCATTCATAATAACTCACTATTGATCGTTCAATTTTCTTTAGGATATATATTAGCTTTTCTCATAATCACCAACACAAGAACACCTAATAATACTTTTATTTTCATAAACAAACATAATGTCATCAATCATCTTTAAGTCCAACCGTTCAATCATCTCAAGAGCATCAACAACATTATCCACTTCGTCAATCATCAGACGTTCGTTAGCAACAATCATCACCAACTCCCAAAGAAACCAACACCAACACCAACGCCAACAACATGCAATTTTCAAATCTACCAAGTCCATCAACAACCACTACTCACCAATCATCTCAAAGACATTCAGAAGATCGTACACTGTCTTAGAAGAAGAACCAAGGGCACCAATTGTTGACTTCGCTCAAATGCAAGCTATCTCAAAAGACAAAGATCCATCAGTGGTTATCGTTGATACCCGTGAACCGGACGAATATGCAGCAGGTTGCATTCCAGGATCTGTTAATATTCCAGTTAAATCCTCACCTGGTGCACTAGGTTTATCCAACGAGGAATTCCAATTGAATTTCGGGTTTGATAAACCTTCAACTGATAAACAACTGGTTTTCTATTGCTTGGCTGGCGTCAGATCAAGTATGTCTGAAGAATTGGCAAGTACATTCGAGTATAAAAAGAGATTGAATTACATTGGATCTTGGGAAGATTGGATTGCTCATGATGGTGAAGTCGAAATTCCTAAAAAAAAGCAAACTGATGAAGAATAATTGTATCTATCAGATTGTATCTCGATTTTTATTTTATGAATTTTGATTTGGGTTCACCACTGCCTGTACATCTACACCCACATCTTTTTTCTTTCTTCTGCTCCCCCCTTGTATTTGGTTCTTTATATTGCTATTTTCTTTTTTGTCACTTATATAGCATTTTCTTTTGTCCTTGCTGTGTATCTTTCTCTTTATAACCACTACGTATTACTAATAATATATTCATTATTCGTTTATCTTTTCATTTTACAGGTAATGATCCGATATTACCAGAGATGCTTGAGTGATATCAAAAGGTAAATTAATCTATATAGAAGTAACTATATAAAAAGGGGTATATTAAAAATTAATCAACCAAAAAACAAAAAAAAAACAGTCCAAAAAAAAATAATCCAAAAAAACAATCCAAAAAATCACGTAAAAGAAACCCAAAACAAACGGGTGAATTTTAGTGTAACCTCCAATCAATGAAGTATAACCAAAAAAATAAGGACCATTCAACAGTAAACTGACCAATCAGCAACATTGTAAGAGATAAATAGCAAGATCAAACAAAAAGGAAGCCCCCCTTTTCATTTATCTTACAGATTGTATATTAAATTTGAGGCGGCTTAATAAAGTGAATCCCAAACTAAACGACATGAACTTCATTCAAATAATTGATCTCATCATCAGTTAATTTCACTTTAATGGAACTATTGCTAGCTTCATTATTTAGCCACGATGAAATAATAACAGGAACTGAACAGTTATATTTACTAGTTAACTTCTCAAGTCTCTGAGCTAACAAGAAGTTGATACCATTACTGCTGCTGTTTATTGAATTTGACGAGGAGTTTGATGATATCAAATTTGATATTTTATTCGAGTTGTCTTTATATCTTTCGAACTGTGCTTGTGAAATAGTGGAAGATGAAGAAGAGGTTGACGAAGATCTGGATAAGCTTGAGCGACTAGATGATATAGAGGCAGTACTGCTGCTGCGGCTAAACAGACCAGGCAACGAGTTATTGCTGTTGTTGTTATATGCCATGTTATAGAACTTTTCGTCCAGCAGATCCGGAGAGATTATCGTAGATGTTGAATATTGATTGGAATATTGATTGGAATTTAGATTTGACGCTTGACTTTGGCATTGAGATAGCAGTCTGTTTGTTAAATCTCTGGTAATGAAATTTGGAGAAGTCGTAGTTGTTCTTAAAGCTTGTCTCATAGTAAAAATTAGTAGTAGTAGTAGCAGGAGTGTCAATAGGTGCTAGTAGTGGATAGTAGAAAGTGAAACAAATAGAAGTGGATGAAAATATGAAACAGAATAGTAGAAGGGGAAATACATCTAGTTATATAGATACTCAAAGATTCAACTAGTTCAACATGACAGCAAGATTATGTTGAAATGTATTAATAATCTTTGGTAGTTAGTCATAGTAAAAAAAAAAAAAATAAAAAAAAAGGGGATTACAAATGGCTCAATTATAACAATAGGATTACAAATCTAAACAATAGAGATATTTTGGGTTTGCTTTTCTAGAATCATTCGAAGTGGCTGGTGAGATCATCTGAGGCCACCATCACTGCCACAACTTTCCAGATCTCATTGCTCAACACCCCCATGTATCATATATCGTACCATATCAAGCATCACCTTTGGTATCGTATTACATCCTTCGACATCAGTTTACTTATCAACTTATAATCTTGTATATTACTCTATCTATCAACCAATATCCATTAACTTATACATCCAACATTTTCTATATTCTATCAAACTCAACATAACCACTCCAACCCCAACCACACAACAACTCCGCCACTTCACCAACACTCCAAGGAACCCTCTCGAATATTCTCATCCCAACACCACTACAGAGCCACAGCTCAAATCGCTCGTATCAATCATCGATTAACAATCAAATCAGCCGCGTGTCGGCGCTCGGACTCTGATCTCGTTCATACTATTAGTCTCATCAACCCCAGCTGTTTGTACTCCACTAAAAAAATCTATAAATGTTTAATAAGCCTTGTTCTATCTTCGCAGTTAATCCATTTTATCTCCTTGAATTTACCACTAATATTGGCAACTTGGTTGCCCATGTCACCGTCGTATTATACTTATAATATTCAAATAACATAATTAGTAAACCAAAATGTAACAAGGGCTATACTAAATAATCAGCAGTCAAACTAAATTATACACATGTTCTTGAAACTTGTATTCTAGTTAAGACTCTCGTACACATACACACATGTTCACAGTATCAGCAGTTTAAATTACAATATCAGCTCA
Source organism: Ogataea degrootiae (assembly GCA_019232045.1). Taxonomy (NCBI): domain Eukaryota; kingdom Fungi; phylum Ascomycota; class Pichiomycetes; order Pichiales; family Pichiaceae; genus Ogataea; species Ogataea degrootiae. The sequence goes on from JAHDIT010000036.1 coordinate 21,715, forward strand.
TAATTCATTATCTCGACTCAACATAAGACAACAAATGTAAACCTAAACGACACTCATCGTCAATCATCCCATCAACTTATTTCCAACAAAGACACTCAGGCTGCGCTGTTATCTTTTCAACAATCCTCCCACTTCTCCAACTTCACCGCCTTGCAGTCTAGCAGTTTTCATGCGACACTATATCTGCAACAATAATGACATAATCGATTAACCAGTCAAGAAAAACCCACTCCATTCGGCTCTTCCGAATATTTTTACTTTTCCCCAAACAAAATAAAATAAAATAATGAAATTTGAAGTGAGCCTCACATAGCAATTAAGCATACAAATAGCAACATTACGTTAATTTCCCCATCCTGGCTCTATATAACGGGTTTGTTGAAATCAATGAACAAATCGGCTACAAAGCAATCCATTAACCGATTAGCTATCCACTCTCGACGTCCACACCATATATATACTTACACAATTGCTCATCTACAAATACATTTATTCTAGAAAGTCTCCTTCTCCTCCCTCTTTTCCACCATTCATTTACAAAATATTTTGTTAGCTTTATTTTATATCATTTCCTACACTAGTGTAACATTAGCCAAAGTCAAATAAGAGCCAATTTAAAAATAATCAATCATGTCTTCAGAATCAAAACTGTATGCAAATAAGATTGCCACTTTGATTTCATTTGCTCTATCAATCTATGGTACAGTCGTCTACTTTTTATTCAGGCATCAGGGAAAGCACTACAGTACCCCATTTACTGGAATTTTCGTGGTTACTGCAATTTATTGGTTGATAACACTTTTATTACAAACATTCTTCATTGTCAAGGTGTTTTTCGATAAATCAGTAACCGTTGAAAACCAAACTAGAATTAGTAATTTAGTTGGAACTCATTTCACTGTCAATAACCTTTGCCAGTTCTTCTGGTGTTTTTTTTTCTATAAGCAGAAGTTCATTATCTCTGAAATTATCTTGGGTATTAATCTATTGAATTTATTATCACTTTATTTCACTCATAAGACAATGGCTATCAAAAACTTGGATGATTGGCTAACCATTCACTTCCCTGTTTCTTCATTGCCACTTTCTTGGACTTTATACGCTATATTCTGGAACGGCGCTTGCTTGTTCCACTCTCATCACAAATCTCTGCTACCTAGATTACTTGCCAATTTATTCATTTGGGAATTTTTGGTCGTTCCAGGTTGCTTCATTTTATTTTATAAAGATTGGTCAGTTGGATTATCTTCAAGTTTGTTAATGCTTGGTGTTGGATTTGGCCAATTGTTTACTAAAGTTATTGCCCTCCAATGGGCTTTTGCTTTTATTATCTCTGGTGCTGATTTCATTTTCTCAGTTTTAACTATGTTTGGTTCTGGCTTAACCAATACTGTTAATACAGAGCCTTCTTCAAGCGAACAAGCTCCCCTCTTGGCTTGAATCCCTCTTACCCCCTTTTTTTCTTCTGACTATTGGTGGTCGGTTGAATCGATTTATCCCTGTGAATTCTCTCTTATGATTCTATAATTGGAGTGCCCTTTATCATTCAAAAATTCTCCTGTTTATGTTTTTTATTTTTACATTTACGTTTTCGTTTACTTGATCCTGACCCTAAACTTTGGTCACCCATCTACATGTCTTTTTTTTTCTCTGTTTTGTTTTTTTTCGCTTTTTCTTTCTTCTTGTACTCGGACAATTCAAAGTATCAAACAATTAAAAGCTATATCAGATAATGTACAGTAGTATAGTAATCTAGAATCACCTACATAGTAACTCTTCCTTTAAACCAGTATTTACGAAATCAACAGACCAGTCCATATCACTTATATCGCACTTCTTTTCGAACAGCCACCTATTCAAGACACCAAAGCACATTTAAGTGGAAACGCAACAGCATGATCACTACTGCTTTTTACCTTCATTCAATGGATTTATCATTTTTCCAATCATTTCAAACTGTATTATTTTCTTAGGTTTGTTTAAACTAACACTCAAATACTCCAATGAGGGATCATGTGAAACAAGATTTGAATAAGTATCTCTTTTGATGTTACTTATGAATTCATTTCTCGTTGTGTTTGAGTCTCCTAGACCAATGTATTTAGCTTTTTGAGTTTCAAATTGTTGACGGTCTCTGACTTTATCTGACTAAATTACATATTGAGGTTGAGGTGTGGTGAGGGTCGTTAGTATGTTGTTGTTGTATAAAAGAAGCAACAGAAACAAAATGGGTACTTACCATACTGTGATATTAGGGGTATATTATTTGATAGTGTATATGTATATATGTATATTTGTGTACGAATGTATAAAATAGTTTTTCTAGGATTAATAACGTTTTGAATTAAAACATTTTAAAAACGTTGAGATTGTTTTTGTCTTTGTGCGTGTGCAAGTCTTCAAATTGATATTTTTCAGCTTTTTAATGGACACTTTTCAAACTCAAACTTGATGGACTTCTTCTTTACCTAAGGAAATACATACATACAGGTGCAGAAATTACCTCTAATTAAATTGAATTGCGTTTTGAACAATGTCGGTTTCTCAAGAAGTTCCTGTCAAAGCAGAGAATGATAACTCGCAAGATGCTGCTAGAACCCAAAGCGAATTAGCAACGTTGATTAAATGGAATTATTTGAATGATGAAAGCATCAAAAACAAAGATAAATCGTTTAAATTATTTGTTGAAGATGTCAAAAACAACAAATTGAAGCCGATAGATCTATTCTATGAGATTTTCTTAAGCTTGAATGAGTTTCCCGATAGATTACAATCATCGACATTAGTAACATTAACGAACAACATTTTAGATATCTATAATGACACAGAAGAACTAGAGAAACGAAAACAGATCTCAATTGAATTTTTATTAATGCTTCAAATGTTTTCACCAAAACAACATACCTACATTTTTATAAAACAGCTTAAAATAAATCAGCATTTGAAAAAACAATATTTGGATCCAATAACTTTGGAAAGATCAGGTATTTTTGCAACCTATAGAAAATACTATTTCAAGGATGCTAAGCTTGATTTCAGTATAGAGACTTATTCTTCATTGTATGAATCAAGTGAAGGTTATGCTAAATTTTTAATAGAGTCTGATGATTTTTTGAACCAAGATCATTCTTTCCATAAAATTGATTATTTCATCCAAGTCATTGAAAGATTGATTGGCCATTTCAAATTAGATACAAACAGATGCTTCTTGTTATTACTATCCGTTTTTGCAATGAAATTTGATAAGCATAAAGAAACAATCCTACAATTTTTCAAAAAATCTTTTTGGTGGAAAGAAAAAGAATCAAATCGAACGTTACAAGAAATGATTGTTTCTTATTTACAAAAAAATTCAACATTGGATGAACCTTGTAATGAATTATCAATAATAGTTCTTTTAATAAAAGAAAATTTCTTCGAGTTCCACTCAATTTTCAACTCACTCAGACCATTGGATTTTGAAATGGATTCTAGCTTTAAAATAACTTCAATTGGTGAAAATTCAACAGAATCGTTATACGAGAGATACAAAGAAGAAGCAACTGAAAAATCAATGCAAGCTACAGCATCAGCATTAGCTCTGGCAGCTCCACTAGTTTTAGACGATGATGAAGATGACGATCCGCGTAATAGAAACATGAGACAATCAGATAAAGTACCAACAGTACCATCGAGCACTGCCGCCACCACCACCACCACAACCACCACAACAACAGATACTACTACAGCAATCACAGAGGCTACAAAACCAGTCGAAAAGAAAGTTGATTTGAAAACCCAAATATCTCAAAATCATAAAATCACGTTCCTTAAATATGCATTAAAATATAGAATGTACGATGAATCATTATTTATATTATCTCAATATCCATTCTTGCCTTTGATAGATGATAGAATCTCAAAGTTGATAAATGAGCTCGTGGATGATATAATTACTCCATTTTACGAAGAATTTGTTTCGCCAATCAACATATCTGGTAAAGAAAAAGCAACCACTAAGAATATACCCATAATCTCCATTGGTCACCCAGTTGTTTCAAGCAGTGATGAATTAATCAAGGTTTGCCAGGAATTTTTGAAGTTTAATGACGTTAAAGTTGCCACAAATCCGACTCTTTTCACAAAATTAATCAGAATAATCAAGAAGAATTGTGAATCATTGAATACTGGTGAAGTAGATGAAAAATGGCTACAATTCTATAGAACCTTTATCTTCAAATCTTTGCCGTTTGTTGAGAATATGCCTGTTGTTAATGAGGCTTTCCAAGTCATGAAATCAAATTTTTCGTTACAACAAAGATACAACTTGTATGGTGAATTCCAAACGATTACAATAAAGAACAATCTAGAAATCAAATTGAAAAATAATGTAACTGAAAAGAAAACAAAAGATATTTTGAAAAGATTATCAAAGGAGAATTTGAGTGTTATGATGAGACAACTAACAAAAATTTCATTTTCAAATCCACTGGCGGTCAGTAACACTTTTGTTAATCATATTGAAAATTATATTAGTTTAAGTGATTTAATCGTTGAATCGTCCAAGTTCTTTAATGAATTTATGTGGGATACATTAACGTTCCAATTATGTAATAAATTAAATTCCAATAGATTAACAATGCAAGACGATGGGTTGAATCACATGCAGTGGATTCAAAATTTGTCAGTTTTCATTGGGAAGTTATCTAGAACCTGCATTCCAAATTTCCAAACAAGTCCACTATTAACGTTAATTATCAAAAGTTTGAATAGTGGATCAACTGATTTAATCATTGTTTTAAAAGAAATGATAAGTTCAATGAGTGGTATTCAAAATATCAACAATTTAACGCCTCGTCAAATTCAGTTGTTGAACGGTGGATTAGGTTTAAGAAAATTAATTTATATGGTTATTCAAGATGATAGATTGAAATCAAAAGCTAGTTCTGAGGAATTAATCAAGAACTTAATAGCAAATAAACAATTAAATGAATTGTTTATTTTGTTATGTAATTTATCAAATAAAATTGTTGAAAATTCCAAAGATCCATTAAAGATTTTAAATTTGAGATGTGATGAGTTGAATTCTTTGATTCATATGTTTACTACTATGATCGAAGAAACCGATAAAGATTTAACGAATGAATTGATTCCGATCAATGAATTAATTGAGGATTTTAAAATTAAGCCCGAGTGGTGTTTCCAAATATGGAGGAAACAGTTGAATATATCCGATGATGCTAAAACTGATGAGATTGTTGATAAATTACCGTTAACGATGAATAAAATCAATTGGAACCATCTACCTGTTAAATTTTACATTGATTTTTGGAAGTTATCATTATATGAAATTAACTTCAATTCGATATCATATAAATTGGAATTGAGAGACATTAAATCCCAAATTGAAAACACTTCCAAAAAGATTAAAAATGCTCGTCGTGATCCCGATTTTTCAAGGGTTGAATTCCATAGATTGGAAAGTTCATTGACAGAATTGAATAAAATAGTTTCGGTTTTCAAAAAGGATGAATCTAAACATTTAGAAAATTTCAATAATTCAATGGCTAAGATCAACAACAACAAACTAATTTGGTTTGATAAGAATAATGAAACGGAGGCTATAAACAATGTCGAAACGTCAAGACAAATCATTGAATTCTGTTTATTACCAAGACTAATACATTCTTCATTCGATGCCGTCTTTTCATACGAATTTATATTTTTGATTCATGGTATCAACACTCCTAATTTCTCACTGTTGAATCTATTGAACGTTCTATTTAACGGTAATTTCATTCTGGCAACGTTGTTCACAAACACAGGATCAGAGACTGAAAATCTAGGGATTTTCTATTTCCAGGTTTTGAAGAAATTGAACGGCTGGAGAAAGGACGAACGATTGTACAATAAAGAAGCATTGGGCTTGAAAACCGAAGCTGAAAGTAAAGATAAAGCTGAAAATGAGATGGATGTTGATATTGATAATCTAGTTGGGATGATGAACGAAGACAAGCTGTTAAGTTACACTGATTTCTGTAAAGTGCTATTCAACTGGCATAAATCATTACTGAGACAGATAAACTCTTGTTTACTTTCATCTCATTACACGACAAGGAACAACAGTATCAGCTTCTTAAAGAATTTAGTCGGCCAGTTCCCAACAGTCTCTGACCATTCACATTCTTTGATTCGTATTTTGTCAAAAGTTTCAAAAACTGATAAAAGAGATGATATTAAGTTGGCTTCGAGTGCTTTGTTTGTTTTACTATCCTCTACTAAATTGAACTATATTGAAATTTGGGATTTCTATGAAATCGAAGAAGTTGAAAAGAAGAAGTTGATGGATAGAAAAGAAGAGTACAATAGGAAACAAAAGTTGATCAAAGAAGCGGAAGAGAAGAAGAAAGCTGCAGCGGCTGCTAACACCAGTGTTTCATCAATTGTATCAGATATTACAACCACTTCTAAACCTTACGGATTAGTTGGATTACAAAAGAAGGGCCCTAGTAAAGCTGTTGAGAAGCCAACTAAAGAAGAAGCCAAGACCACTGAACCATCCAAAGAGCCTACAAGACTGGAATCAAAGGATGAGTCAACAAAAGAATCTGATAAAGATGCTGAAGTTGTTGCAAAAGACGTCACCGATACTTCAAAACAAGAAGCTAACACAGTTAAGAAGGATGATAAACCGTTGGATAGTTCATTAAAAACAACGACGGATGTTAAAGAGGGGGAAGATGAACCCAAGGAAGGACCAAAGGACTCAAGTTCTAATGATGCTGTTTCTAAGTTAGTTACCAGAATGAACGAAGAAAAACGATTACTGGCAATTAAACAAAGAGAACAAGGAAATTCGAAAGGGGGTAATGACAACAACAATAGTAATAACATTGCCACCGATAAACCTGGTACTGGTAATGGTTCTGGCTCTTCGGGTAGTATACCTGAAACTGTTAAAGCCGATAGCGATCCGAAAATAAAGGGGTCAGGTGCTACTGTTTATCATGCTCAAAGAGAAGCAAAAAGTTTGAGAAGGGATTATAGGGATTCAAGCGATTCAAGAGATCCTAGAGATCAAAGGGATTCAAGAGTCCAAAGGGATCAAAGAGATTCAAAAACCCCCCGAGACTCCAGAGACCATAGAGATTCCAGAGATCAAAGAGACTATAGAGACTCAAGAGATCATAGGGACTATAGAGATTCAAGAGATTCAAGAGAATCTAGAGATTACAGAAGTACCTACACCACAAGAAACAACGGTGCTTCAAATAACAACGGTGCTCCAAATAACAATAGACAACGTCAACCGCAAAGACCAAGCAGTCAAGCTATGCCTACTGGACCAAAAGATAATGGATCAGGATCAGGAGTGAATTCACACAAAGAATTACAAGCACCACTACCACCGCCACCACCTCCACCAGCACAATCAAAGGATCAGAGAGACAGTAGGTACAGAGACGAACGAAAGAGAAGTGCATACGACAACGGAAGTTCATACAATGGTGGTAATAGAAACAAAAGAGGTCGTTATTGAATTATATGTATAAATATGTAATGTAAGTTGTATAAAAGAAAGGACCATCCCTGATCATACGAAAGGAAGAGGTGGTGATAATTTCAACAATAATACTTTGATAATAATATAATTGTCCTTTAAAGATCCCAGTGCAATTCGGAAGAAACGCCCTGTGATTGGCTGTGAAGACAGTGGCTGGTGTCTTATCGCCTTTTTCCTCTTGTTTTCCCGGTGGAATCACCACGCAATTGGGGAAAAATACACGCCGTGCGAGACTTCGTTCTCTTTATATTCTGGTTTTTGGTCGCCGGCGTCGACTTATCGAGCGCCCGTGGATCAACCGATCGGCTGCTGCTCGATTCCACTATCGGTTTTCAAAGCCCATTTTGTCCAGTGCTGCAGTGGATAAAGAAGGTGGGTGGGTGTATTTATCACTCTTCATACTTTTTACTTGCTCTACTTCGGAAGAATTCAGCTGGTTTACCTGTTTGTCCTATTTCACTTACAATTCATCAATAAACATCAAGCAATCACCATTAATCATTCAGCCATGTCAACTCCTTCCTCTGATAGGAAAGGCGGGATATCTTCCTTAACCAAGTTGATGAAGGAACAAAAGTCCCAACCTTCGCAATCGTCGAATTTAAGAATTAACACTGAAGATAACGAATACCGTAAGACAATAACAACAACGATCTCTTTGGAAGGTATTTCCCCTGATGAAGAAGATTATCATGGGGATGAGGAAACTTATGATCCTCGTCGGGGTGATGTTATCGGCTCGTCCATTAGGGAGTCAACAATAACTGAACTTGCCGGAAGTGCAACAAATTCTCCAAAATTACCAACCCATCCTGCGATGGTTGATAGCCCCTTAGAAAGTTTCACCAATAACAGTACAACTATACATAATATACATAACAATGGTAATTCCGTTGCTTCCTCTATCAGCAATAATCGTTCTTCTTATTATTCTGGTACCACAACTCCGACAATGATTTCTAGAAATCCAAGTTTTAGTCAATTCAATCCAGGTTCATTCACATCTTTATCAAACGCTATTCCCTATTCTGCTCCAGGTGGTAGATCCAATCTATCAAGCTCTACTTCAAACAGTTATCAGATTCCAAACTTAGCAAACGGTCAATTGATCTCCGGTGCCACTATCTCTTCACCAGCAGTTTCATCCCCAAAGCAATTGGAACCAAGATTTATTATCTCAAAGCAAAAAGTTCAACAAGTTCAGGAAGCTAGGGCTTTAGCTGCGAGTTATTCCACTTCGAATTTGAGTGGTTCAGTGGGAAATAGCAATACCAACAGCCATAACAACAATGGTAACTTATCATCCTCACATTCAAAATCCAGTTCTAATTTCTTTGGTAAATCAAGAAGAGGTGTATCCACCAATCTGGACTCTTTCACCTCATCCTCACCAAACCATCGTGATACAACTGGTAATTCACCGTCATCTCAATCTAGTATTGAGTCGGCGAACACGGTAACAAGTACCAACTCTAGACATTCTTCAATGGCTGATTTACGTAGATTTTTCCGTAGATCAGTTTCCGTCACAAACAATCAAACTTCATCTTCATCTTCAAATTCAACAACATTCACAACATCTTCCAATTTCGGCCAATCTTCACTCCCAAGAACATCAAATCTATCTGCTGGATTATCAGTCCAACGCCAACAAACAATGTCAGTGAATAACAGCACCAATGCTACGGCTAATACCACACCCACAACATCTGCAACCACATCAGCGTCTACTTCAACTTTGATTCCACTTCCTCAATCTGCGGTCACTAACAATTCATTGTCTACTATCAATTTCAGTCAGCCAACTTTTAACCACACATTGGCTTCATACTCGCCACCAACAACTGCAACGGCAAATACAAGTGCTATGACTACTCCAATCAACGAGTATTCAACATCCCCGTTGGAATTCACAAGAAGACACTCCAATTTTGGGGCTTCGCCGAAATTATCAACTTCAGTAAACTCGTTACAATCCAACACACCATCATCAAACTTTTCACCATTTTCCATTGGTGGCAATACAACGCCAACAATCCCATTCAGTAAAAGATACTGTAAATTTGGTGAGAATTTGGGTGCTGGTGCTGGTGGCTTAGTTAAATTAGTCAAGAGAACTCAAGATAACCATGTTTTTGCCGTTAAAGAATTCAGAGCCAGATATCAACATGAATCCAAAAGAGACTATACCAAGAAAATCACTTCTGAATATTGTATTGGGTCAACTTTGAAACATCCAAATATTATTGAAACCATTGAGATCTCTTATGAAAATGATAGAATCGTTCAAGTTATGGAATACTGTGATTATGATCTGTTTGCTATCGTTATGTCCAACAAGATGTCAGACGAAGAAATCAATTGTTGTTTTAAGCAAATTCTGAACGGTATCAAATATATTCATTCCATTGGTTTATCTCATCGTGATTTGAAATTGGATAACTGTGTTATTAACAAGGACGGTATTGTTAAAATAATTGATTTTGGATCTGCGGTAGTTTTCCAATATCCATTCTCAAATAATTTAATAGAGGCACAAGGCATTGTTGGATCTGATCCATATTTAGCTCCTGAAGTTTGTGTTTTCAATAAGTACGATCCAAGACCGGTTGATATTTGGTCTGCTGCCATAATGTACTGTTGCATGATGTTGAAGAAGTTCCCTTGGAAGGTGCCGAAGTTATCAGATCCGTCGTTCAAAATGTTTGCATCAAGAGAGCCTGGTGTTACTTTTGGTGATTTACTACGCCGTGTTCCATCACCTCCTACTTACAACGAACTAATAGCCGATCGATCGACAATACCAACCATACAGGAATCTGCGATTCCATCACCACCAACAACGTTGATCAACAGTTCCGAATCAGCAAACGATGAAGAGGGCGGCGATCCATCGAAACACACTTCTAACATGATGGGTGAACAGCGTTTACTGTCAGCGTTATCGAGTGAGTGCAGACCATTGATTGGTAAGATGGTGAACTTGGCACCGGCTTGCAGATCGACGATTGATGAATGCTTTAATGACGAATGGTTAAATTCTGTTTCTATGTGTACTATCAATGATGATTTATCGTTATGCTCTTGTACTGACCATGAGCATACACAAGTTGACCAAAGCGTGGCACATATTGCTATGTTAGAGAAGAATAAGAAGAAGAACAATAGTAAGAAATAGATTATAGATGATCTTTTATATTTATTCATTTTCTACAAATTCGTCATCCTGTTTTATCATGAACATCAACGCTGAACTTTCATTTTCACTTTTCCACCGTCTTTTTGTCCTAATACGCATTATATCTTCATTATAACCAGACCATGATTACCACTGCCAGATCCATTATCACTTAACTGCACATATCATTAAAAATTAAGGTGAAAACACCCTTTCAGTTCAACTTACTCCCAATTTATTACTATTATCAATACCATTATAACTATTTTCCTTTTTGTTTTATTTGAATTTTTTGTATTTTTCCCCTTCTCTCCCATTTGTGTTTTTGTGTTAATTTGTTTTGTTTTTCGTTATCTTTACACTCCTTGTTTTCTGTTCTCTGTATTTTTCACGTACTTTGTTTTTTGCGTTTTCTTTAGACTGTTCATCTTTTTCTCCTCTATCTTACATTACTTCTCCTTTCACTATCACTCATAATTATAATAATACAAAGTTTCCGTTCCTGTTTGTTTTTCCTAAGTTCTTATAGATATCCTTCACTGGAAACTTTTATTCTTTTTATTTAATTACATAATTTGTTTCATTATTACACATTTACAACTGATTTAGAAAGTTCTTGTTCATGCATAAAAGAGAACAACACGATCAGTTTCTCTGTTAAAACGTATAGAATATCAAGTATATATAAGACATTTTTTGAGATGTATATAAATAAAAGAATATAGATAAGAAAAGAATAAATCTAAGGTTTTGATAACAATGGGCAACAGCGATAAAACCAACAAACCAACAGGCCCATAGCAGAAGATTCAACTCCACATCCAGTTTAACTATTTCCTTTTAACGAATAAATGAAATGAATGCTGATTCGGGAGTTGAATCACCCAAACAAATAATATGTATACAAATAGCACCAAAAAAACAAACAAAGCAAAAAGCACCAGAAAAAAAAATAAACCCAGTTAGTAGCGATAATAACAAGACAAGCAACCATGGCAAATAAAACAATAGTAGATCATTCTTCAGTATTAATCAATCCACTTCCATCTTCGATCAATTGATAATTAACTATATTAGCCCATAAATATAAAACAGGTAGTCCAGCAGTTGTTCTATTCAATCCACGTCTTGAAACGATACTTTCATGAGCATTCAAAGACTTCAAGAAAACTGGCAATTTGATCCAGTCCAGTGAGTTTAAATCTTGACACATTTTCAAACGGATTGGGTCGTATGGTAAATCATCTAATTCATTGCAGATTGAAAACTCACCTAATGATGGAGTCGATAATTCTCTCAAAGTTTCCAATAGATTTGGAATAATATTCAATGCGTTTTTACTATCGTATTTTATAGTGAATGAATTTCTTGATGACTTATTGGGTGATGAAGATGAAGGTGAGGGTGATGATTTTGGTTGTAATTGCGGTTGCGGTTGCGGAGAACTTGTATCACTATATTCTTGTACATTTAAAGATTCTTCAACTAGTTCCTGCGTTGCCCTTGCTATGGGATTGAAAAAGTCTTTCGACATTAAGCTATCTTCACCTTCTTCACTGAAAGTATAAGGCTTTTCGTCACCTTTTAGAATGTTTAATAATCTATTCCAATTATCTAAAATATTGAAGTCTGGTAAAAACATTTTTCTAATTGTTGATTTAACAGTTCCGAATACAGAAGCAACAACAACTATTGGTAACAACAACGGAACCAAGACAGCGAAAATAGCCAAGATCAAATTTTTTCTCTTTAAAGTATAATATGTTTCATTTTTGGAAGCTGAATTCTCAGGGTCTCTGCTTGTATTTTGTAAATCTAAAACGTTTATATTAATTGACTTATCGTTCAATTTGACAGTTGGCAAATCTTTCAGGAATTTTATATCTAATGAATCCCAATCTTCAAAAGGGTTATAATCAGTTATGAAAGAAGTTGAAAATGAAACCGTTCTATCGTATCTAATATTAGCAAGCAACATTTTAAATTTAAATTTTTGTAAACCTTTGAAATATTTTAATTCCTTATCTGCTAAATCAACTAAGATCGTTGAATTGTTTAAAAATAAATCTTTGCCAGATTGACCAATTAAATTCGAACCGAGAAAATTTAAAGTTCTATCTAACAGATTTCTTGAATTGAAAAACTTTGTACCTAAATGTGGAGTTGCAAAAGTTGTAAAAATAAAAGGTTCAATTGATTGGAAAAACCCAATTTCGTTTAATTCACCAATAACATATCTCGCTATCAATCCACCTAAACTATAACCGATGACACTGATTTGATTAATTTTAACTTTTTCATTTAATTTTAAATTTTCTAATTCATCAAAAATTTCATTGATCACCCTATCACCGTTTAATTTGATCCCATCGTAAGTTTTAAAATAACCAAAAGATTTTGGTTTTAAATAATAAATGTTGTCAAATTTGTTTAGGTTTTCAACCAATGTTTGTTCAATAATGTTCATATGACTTGCAGTTCCCCATAAGCTGCATTAAAAGTATCAGAAAAAGGCAGGCGAGCAATAAAAAGGGTGTTAGTACAAAGCTAACCATAAAGACGATTGAGAACAATAATTAAGGTGAAAATCTAACTTCGGCCTTGATAAGAAATACAAAAAAGGACATACCCATGGATAAGAACAAATAGATGACCATCAACGGTTGCCATTCCTTGACCAGTATCCATTAAATTTATGCTCTGATTCATGTGAGTAAGCAAGAAACCGCTGAAAAGAGGGCCCACTAACAAGCTAAAGGAAGGAACAAGAGAACAAGGAGCTCTTTACCTTATGGTCAATGGATCAACAAATCACCCAAATTCTTTTCTAAATCACATGAAAATGCATTAGCCACCTGTTGCTTAAGGGGTGGCTGGTGTGAAGTGTTTTTGTCTTCGCTTTCAATCAATTGGTATTTGTTGACTTCAAGGGTGAATAAACGATGGTTATCAATCACCCTTTCATGCTCGATATAGAGCAACGTCATCCACAATCACAATGACAATTCAACATTCAAGAACTTTCAGTGCCCCTGGTAAGGCCCTTTTGGCCGGTGGGTATTTAGTCTTAGATCCTATTTACAAGTCCTATGTTGTTGCCCTTTCTTCAAGAATGTATGCATCCACTTCAATCAAACCCACTGCTTCAAACCATACAACGATTACAATATCCTCTCCTCAGTTTAAAGAAGGCCAATGGTCCTATAATATCTTGCCATTGGCAGGTGATAGTAATCAACTGATTGAAGTCAATGAATCCAATAATAGAAGAAATCCCTTCGTCGAATCAACATTATTCATAGTATTGAACTATTTGAACTATGACAATAACCTTTTCGCCGGAAAATCCAGAAACATTCAGATTACGATGTTTTCTGATTCAAGTTATCATTCACAAGCTGATTCAATCCCAAAATCTTCCTCAAACGGTTCTAAAACTTTCTTTTACCATGATTCACCAATCACAATAGTTCCTAAAACAGGTTTAGGTTCAAGTGCTGGCTTAGTAACTTCTTTGACAGCTGCTCTATTATCGTGTTTTGTTGAAGATACAGACGTGCATAACATGGGAACTTTGAATAAAATTCACAATTTATCACAAGTTGCTCATTGCTTAGCTCAAGGTAAAGTAGGATCTGGGTTCGATATTGCATCTGCCACTTTTGGGTCAATTATTTATCGTAGATTCAGACCTGAACTTATAGATAACTTAATTTCAAATACAAATTCAACAGCTTTCAGAGCTGATTTACAAATATTGATTGATGAAACGAACTGGAATTTTTTACATGATAAATGTAATGTACCAAGAGGTATTAAATTATTAATAGGTGATATTAAAAGCGGATCTGAGACTCCAAAACTAGTTTCAACTATTCAAAATTGGAAAAAGGAAAACCCTGCGGAATCTTTAAAACTTTATACTGATTTAAACAAAGCTAATAATTATCTTATTGATCGAATGAATAATTTGAATTTTTTATCTGTTGAAAATCCTACTTACTATAACCAACTGTTGGATGTTTTGCAAAATTCATCTGGAGCATCATTACTAAATGATTCGAAACCATCAAAGGATATTGATATCAGTCCACTGACAGAATTGGTCCAAGCAATTCAATGTATTCGTTTCAATTTAAGGCTATTGACAACAAAATCAACAGCTTCAGTTGAACCAATTGAACAAACCAATTTATTGAATGCTTGTGAAACAATAAATGGTGTTATTGGAGGTGTTGTTCCAGGTGCAGGGGGTTACGATGCTATCTGCTTACTAGTTCGTGAATTTTGTATTGGAAATTTGATCAAAGAGACCGAATCGAATTTGAGTAAATATAATAACGTTGAATGGTTGAATTTAAGAGAAGAAGATCAAGGGTTAATCGAACAAGATACCGGAGATTTTATTGGATTGTTGTGATAGCCTATGCATATACCCATAAGCATATATATATATATCAATAATCAGTGTATTGGATGTACTCACTAAATAGATAGATGATATGTGTTCACATGAGTTAAAGCAAGTAACAAGAACCCTTTATTTCCCGATTAGGAATAACTGTGCCCCTCTTCCCCAGAGGCTCACGTTACTTTCTTATCGCGGCGATCATTTCCAGAGTTGTTAAAAATAACTTACCAGAATATATACGTTCAAATATAAATTCAAACAGTTTCATACGGTTTTGTTCTTTTGTTTCATTACGACAGTGGTGTATTTTTGCGTGTTTTTTGGGACAGCAGATATTCTTCAAATAATGATCATATCAAGACCTTCGTCCAGCAATTCCTCAGGTATGGAATATCTGAATGAGTTACGTAGTTATCTACCACCTTACAGATCGTTAATCAACCCTTTGACTAGGTATGATTATAAAAGTCACAAATATATTGATTCTTCAATAGAAATTCAATTTAGCAACTTGTTCAAAATTAAACAACAATCTAAAGAAAATAGAATCCCAATGAAGTACAGATCTTTATTATCTCCGTTAGTTACTTCAACACGGAAGAGAATATTGGATGTGGCAAATGATTCAATTTCAATTAAATCCTTTAAATCCTCTAAACAACAAAAATCTATTAAATTTGTTGAATTGCCAAATGAAGTTCTATTGATTGTTTTTAGTAGACTGGATCAAGCCTCATTAGTTAATTTATTGTACGCAAATAAGAAATTAAACTCTTTGACAAAGATCATCTTATACAAAAACCCATATTTAACATCAACTTACAGGTTAGGTCAATTCGTTTATACTATCAACAACAACAAACAATTAGCAATGCTAGTGAAAGTCATCGATTTGTCCAATCTAAGACCAGGTGTCTCTATTTCTCCTACTGAATTAAAACTGATATTATCCGATTTTCATTCTGACGTTTATGATTCATTATTTGACAGAGAGATTTTAGCAGGTTGGAGAGACTGGAGATATAGAGATCACCCTTTGTATGGTGAATTGACACCAGCAAAGAAAAAGAAGAGACCTTCTTTAACTCCGATGAAATCAACATCAAGTAAATCATCGTCGTCATCAAATATCAACAGCAATTCATCCATAAAGAACACATTTAAAAAAGTTTTCAAACATGACCCATTTTCATCTTCCTCCTCTTCCACATTGTCATCCGATGATTTGAATGCTATTTTTAAATCATTTAATAAACCCCGTTCAAATTTTAAACCAATTCCACAAGTTGCGACAAAACCATTTTCAACCCCGCATCCAAAACAATCAAAGTTTTTAAACGATCATAGTTTTACAAAAGATATTCCAATTGGTTACATCTTACATATTTTACAAGAATGTGAAAACTTAAATCATGTTAATTTGAACGGTGTTTCATGCTCACCGGATTTTCAGGTATTAGACTATGAATATTTCAATTGGAAATCATGTAAAGGTAAATTGAGAACAACATCCACATCTTCAAATGCACATGGACCTCTGTCGACTTTAAATTGTGGTTCATTATTACTAGATGATGATAACAACCAAAAAATCAGTAAGTCAAAGCCATACAGCGGTAAACCTGTCTATTGGTCGGATGCACTACTAGATTTGAATGAATCAATTAACCACGTGAAATTGGATTATAATTCAATTTGGTTCAATTTAATAGAATTGAAACATTTAAGAACAATTGATATTTGTTCTTTAGTTTGGTTAGATAAGCATACGATTTATCAAATTTTGAAAAATTCAAATTCAAAAAAGGATTTAATTTATTTGAATTGTAATGATTCAGGTATGAAGAAAAATTTGAACTGGGCATCTAAAAAGACCTTTAAAGAATGGAAGCTGTTTTTCAAAAATGAATATACAAATAATAACAGCCAGCTGTTGTTAACTTTAGGTAATAATAATAATGAATTAGCTCCAGACGTTGAAGATTTTGGCGTTATTGGACATGAGTATTATTAATCTGTTTCTCAAATCCTTTGTCGTTTCCCTCCTTTCGCCCCCGTTTCTTTGCTTTTATGGATTCACTTTTATCAACTCTGCAGAATCCTTTTTTGTTTTATTTTTGTTTTTCTTTTCTATGATATATCAAAAGCTGCGTTTTTCTATTTATTTCTCCTTCGATATTTTTTCTATAACCAAAAAATAAGCTCTTCCAATCAGATGATTTTTACATATTTTATCCCCTCCTCGTTTGTCCTTGTCTGGCCTTGTTATGCCATTCAGTTTTTTTTGAATGTTTCCATATATCTGGCTATATATCGGATAACGTTGTATTACCTTTTTTTATCTATACATTTTTCTTTTTAATGTTAAAATTTGCTTATATCTGATTCCTAAGAAAATGGAACACAAATTTATTAGTAAAATTACACCCTCACTCACAGACACACTTCCTTTCCCCAAATTACTGTTTAATTTCATAAAGTTATACTAAAATTTCAGCATCGGTTTCATCCTTTTTGGTCTGGGATTCCTCTACTGAAAAAGTCCTACTAATAGGAAGTAGACGATTAAATGATATCCGCCAGAATTGCATCTCTCAATTATAATCATTTTAACAACAATAGATCCAGAGAACAGGTGTGCAAAGGTACCCCCACCGATGCTACCATATTTCCAAATCCACGCAAATGATTTCCAACTCCACAACAGTTAACAGCTCGTCAATTTAACTTGCATACCAAGCACTCACCCACATATTCTTCCGTATCAGCAACAAATCAGTATCAAAGCATTTTCTATCCTTTGATCAATCTGCTGAAGAAACAATTATCGTTTACATAACAGAGTAGAGAATAGGTCCTAACAACCCGCGCAATTTTCATTTCACCAGGGAGACACAGGTATCGAGCACTGTGATTGTGACCAGTCGGTTGCATAAGACACACCGTACATTCAACCCCAAGCCTATAATACATACTTTTATTTTATAAGCACAGTTGTTACCGTTGATTTTATGTATTGTTCATTACCGAAAGTAGATTGGCTTTTAAGAATAAGATTTCACCATAACCGTCGTTGTTTATGGACGTTTGATTACCGCCTCGTTCTTAATTTCAATGTTGATTATACAGTGATGTAGCCCTATTTATATGGATATCTATATAGTAGTTGAACATTGCAATAAGTAATTACACCTGCTGCCAAACAACTGCAAACAGCCAACTCAAACTTCAGAGTAATCTGCTACCACCACTACAAATTCAACGGAAACGGAAATCAAAAACCGCAGCTTCCAAGAAGTTCAGATTTCTCACTTTTATGTAATTAAAACAAAAACATCGTTAAACTTCTTTGTTCTCTTAAAAGGCAACTCTTTTTTCTACTACAAAGACACAATTCAAACATCGTATACTTTACCCACGTGATATCATAATACATTATACTTATTGGATATCCTTATCCGATCTATAAATAAAACAAACGGACATCATTCACATCGGTTATCACATCCAAAACTAAACGCCTGCTACGCTGCTACTACTTTTGAGTCCTGTGCTACCGTTTACGCGTGCAAACAAATAAAACACGGAGCCCACTTATATTTCATCTGCAGTAGCTACCTATTTATCTAACGGCCACCCCTACCCAATTGATATAAACGACTAACCACAATGTCAAAAAGAAAGACCAATTCTCCGTTCAATACGCGATTGAAAGCTGGTACACCCACATCATCATCTGAATCGCAAGTTGTCCAAGGTAGTCCTGTTAGGAACGATGGAAGTATAATACAATTTGATTATCTTTCAAATCAAAAGGAGAAAATCGATTATATAAATAATGAGATTTCAAAAACCTTCAGTTCCCAAAGACCATCTACCACTAAACAACAAACAATTCCAAATCTCAATGTCTTAGATGAAGGCAAAGTTCCTTCTTTTATCCCAGTCCCTGGCTATCCTATTATACCCGAAGGTTACATCCCTGTTATGATGTCTCCCCGAGGTTTTTTAGTTCCAATGACATTTTCAGTTAATAATCCAATACACGGTATCCCAGGTTTTTCTCCAACTACACCGACACCGAAATCAATTACAAATACTAGCACTGATTGCACTTCCACAGACGATTTACAATCAATAACACCACCGCATTCTGATTTTTCATCAAACGAAGAATCATTTGAATTAGGAGACAAGAGAAAGTTACCAACTGTTGAAGCCACCGAAACGTTCAACTATTCGCCGCTGAAGAAATCAAAAAAGCTGAAGACATTAAATAACAACGATAAACTAGCGGCGCTAAGGTTATGTTTAATAAGTTCTGCTTCTTATCAAAATAACAAATTTGAGAACCCATTAAAGATTCAATATGAATCTTTTGTTGATTATTATAATAAAATTGAGGATGAACTAAACTATCAAAGTATAAGGAATCGATTAGTTAACAGATTGGAAGTACTCACAAAGTATACTGATCAGTCAATCGACCCTTTCAATGAAATAAATTCAAAATCAAATGATTATTTGAATGGAATAGAAAGGGACTTGTGTGAAAAGAAAGACTATGAATTGTTAAGAATTGAGTTAATAAGGGAATACAAGAAAAATCAAATATTAGACAGTTTTTTAGATGAA
Source organism: Ogataea degrootiae (assembly GCA_019232045.1). Taxonomy (NCBI): domain Eukaryota; kingdom Fungi; phylum Ascomycota; class Pichiomycetes; order Pichiales; family Pichiaceae; genus Ogataea; species Ogataea degrootiae. Next base: position 41,482 of record JAHDIT010000036.1, read on the forward strand.
ACTTTAGAAACTTATAGTTCAATTTGTATCGATTATACTAAAAGATTGTTAAGATTCAAGAAGTTTCTGTTACAACAAAGAGAGATTTTAAAGAAAGATGACAAATCAATAATCCATGATATAAAATCAAATAAATCCGAAAGAATTTGGAGATCGATGTATAACGATTTAATCAACGAAACAAACCGAAACTTTAAACGAAGACAAAGGCACAGTAGGAATAACAACATTGACGGAATAAATTCGGATAACGATTCATCTTCATCTTCAACAACTGCTTCTAACTTAAGAAGATCGTCGTCTAGGATTAAGAGGTTAGTCAGTGATGATGATTTAGCCATTGATGAAAATGAAAATGACAACATCAACAACAACAACGACAACAACAGCAAGACTAATAGTAATAACAACAAAAATCAAAAAACCAACAAGAACAGCAGATTGGCATTAATCCCAAGAGAACAAGTACTGGATGAACTATCACCAATAATATCAAATAATGAATTTCGAACATTAACCAACGATAAATCCAAAACATATGAATTCCATATATTGAACAATAATAATACTAAAATATCCAATCAAAACGACATCGTTAAAACGATCAAGAATTTTAAGATAAGCTCAAAATTCAATAAAATGATTACTCAAAGTCATCAGCAATCTTCAAGTTTACAGAATGCTAGTAAATCGAAGATCAACAGTAGATTATTGAAAGAACTGTCAGAACTTGAAGAGATGAATAATCGTTCGAATTCAATTTTTTCAACCAACAGCAACAATAGTAATAATTACAATAATAATGGCAACGAGGGCGACGAAACGAACGATGAAGCCGATCATTCATCATCATCGTTATTGGATTCGACTGATTTTTCGAAAAATCTTATCAAATATTATAAATTTCCTACAGGATTGGATACGGATGAAATTGAAAGTGATTTATTAATTTTAAGAAGAGTTTGAATTGAGTGTATAAGCGTGTATTTATTCATTTATTTATTTGTGTATTGATTAGGTTGTTATAATAGCATTTGATACAAATCTCATGAGGCATGCTTGTATCTTTTAATTAGCAATATTACTCTGTATGAATCCTTTATCTCTGTGGACAGGTGGAAAGAGAATATCACTTTCTTCCCATTTCTTGATATTCAATTCATTTAAAAGAAGAATGTCAAGTAAGAAACCATACAGGCCAAGATGGTTAGCCTAGTCAACGTTCTTTGTACAAGTCAGTCCAACCTCCCTTTTTTTCTATTGATTACGTGAGTGGTTACTCATCTTCTTCTGAAGAAGGAATGAGTAACTGATCTTTATTTTTAGTAACATGTGGAGTTCAAGTGTTACCTCCGATAAGGATAAACTTGGTGCTACTGTTAGATTCAATCAGTCGACCTTTTATTGTATATGTCTATAGATTTTTCTTCGCTGTGGCTTTGAAAGGGAAAGGGGATGTAAATGGGAATGGGAATGCTCTTGTCATTTTGCCGTTCGACTATTTGTTATTGACAAACAACAAATCCAATACAATATAATATAGTGTAGCATAAAGTGATAAATGCATAGTAATGTGCTATATCATTAATTACTGAACTTCTCCTGGTCCAACAGTTTAAATCAAATACACTAAAGAGATTTTAGATTTATATAAACATATATGTATACGCAGAGAGCCAGATACTATACTCCACTCCAGAGACCAACAAAACAGGGGATGAGAGACGGATATTTGACTTGCTCCAAAGTTCATCACAATGTGCGTGCCATGTTGTCTGCTTACCCGTCTCGCACACTTTGTTATACTACACCACCTCGCAGCCACAACAAACAAAATGTCACACGGGACAGGTGACCCTCTCTCCCCCCACCTCCCCCTCGGTCTTCTACCACAGCATCCTCTCGGCGGCTCGCCCACTCTCTCGCGCCTCCCGCCAGTCTCTCCCCGGTGAAAATTTTTTCGCACTGTTTCTTCCCACGGCGGCCTCTTCACACTTTGTTCGTTTTCAGCTTTCAAACTCAACGTTTTTTTCAATTTTCACTTTTCATTTTCCACTTTCGAACGAACAAAGAGATTAAAATTTTGGTTCGTATTTCTTTCCTCTACTTTTTTTTTCTCTCTCTGTCCTCTACGTCCTAGTTTCACACTCTTGATTTCATATCAATTAATCATAACTATATTCTAGAAAATGTCCGACGAAGAAGTATGTTTCTTTCTATTCAATATATTGAATGTGTATATATATTCAATCGTCTTGTAAACAGAGAAAAAGACACACAGAGAGACCATCCATTCAAAAGCAGCAATCACAATACAAAAAAAAAATTATTAGTGGTTGAAAATTTACTGGGATTGTTGACCTAGGTGTATTGCAAAAAATATATGGATAACCAAATAAATATCATATTCAATTACGATGTCAACACGTTTTACTATAAACCATTTATTCATGTGCTACTCAGTTAATATTCCCTTTTTCACCCAATCAAACTATAATAAATAATACCCCTTGAGATTTAGCCAATCGAGGATCCGTCATTTCACATATCTATTTGTGCAACCTTTACACTTCCTATTTTCTCTCCCTCGCTGAATCTCACAAAAGATCAGGAAATCATAACTACGATGGACTGTACTGTCTCCTCTCTCCCTTTTTTCTGTTTACAGCCGTGTTCCCATGAAACCTAGCAACCAATCCCACTTTCAATTTTATACTAACATTTATTTTCCTGTCCACTTTTATTATAGCACACTTTCGAAACCGCTGACGCTGGTTCCTCTTTAACCTACCCAATCCAATGTTCTGCTTTAAGAAAGAACGGTTTCGTTGTCATCAAGTCCAGACCATGTAAGATTGTTGATATGTCAACTTCCAAGACCGGTAAGCACGGTCACGCTAAGGTCCATTTAGTTGCCATTGATATCTTCACCAACAAGAAATTAGAAGATTTATCTCCATCTACCCACAATATGGAAGTTCCATTTGTTACCAGAACTGAATATTCCTTATTAGACATTGATGATGGTTACTTAAACTTAATGACCAACGATGGTGAAACCAAGGATGATGTTAAGGCTCCAGAAGGTGAAATGGGTGACAAGATCCAAGCTGATTTCGATGAAGGTAAAGATTTATTAGTCACCATTATCTCTGCTATGGGTGAAGAAGCTTGTGTTTCTTACAAGGAAGCTCCAAAGGGTAACTAAATTAATCTAATTTAAAAGGGCAAAAAAGAAATAGAAGACTCTTTTTTTATACATGAATGAAACATGAAAACCATACTTCAAAATTAATCAATAAAATTCAAAAGGTTCTTTTGCTTTTTTATCTTTTTGTGTTGTGTTTTTTTGGTTTGCTTTTTGTCAAAGTTGTTTCTATCTTTCTTTTTTTCTATTAATTTTAACTTTTATATTTTTAGTTTATTACAATATTATATATTTTTTTAAACATTGCACTTGTGTTTTTTACAAAGAAAAAAAATATCGTCGTCATTTAATCCTATTTTAAAATTGGAAAGTAAATAGTTAATAAGTCTAACTTAAATTAGATTGGATCGTTAGTCCAATCTATCTATATAGGCCAATCGCTCAAGTATCAAATCTTTACTAGTTTCTTGAAATTCACCCGCAAGGAACAACTCATCCAAAACATGATAAATCTTGTAAAAATTAAAGATTAGATCAAGTTCACAAACGTTATTAAAATAACAGTCCAATATCTCAACAAACAAATGAATGATCTCCAAATAGCTCAATTCATTACCATTTGACCCATCGTTATTATCAATACAAAAGATAAAAAACAGTCCGTTGTATCGTCTATATATCAATTTTTTAGTTTTTTCAAAATTAACAAAATTTGATGATTGTTTTAGTTGGTCCCTTGATGAAATCAATTTATGGATTTTTTTAATTGTTGTCTTTTTCTCTGTTTCCGTTGTTGTTTGGTACCATTTTGATATTCTTAGTTTGCCTTGTCTGTTCAAAGCTATTATGAATTGGATGGACATTTTGTTATATTTATCTGTATTTATTTAGTTTATCCGTATATTACAGTGGTGTAGTATGGTATCTACAGACCTGAATGAGCAACACCATTCCATCTCAGTACACTTAGTAGTACCAACAATAGTAAGCAAATAAATATAGAGGCACGGGTCGTGTCCCAACCCCAAAAACATAAAATTTAAGCTGAAAAAAAAATTTTGATTTTTTGAAACTCTAAGAAAAAGAGAAAAGGTTTTGTTTTAAATAACACGGTTCGATTGATAGACCGATTGACACATATAAGGGGAGCATTGCATTTATTATCACAGGTTTTGATCTCAGTATACGATTACTTAATACGTACATCTATACATATCTTTTTGTTTATACACTGTGATTGAATAAGTCATCTTTGAATACCACACGTTCAATCTCAAGATCTGATTTTTTTTTTATATATTTTAGTATTGAAATCCTCTCAGCTCCTACTGTTAGCTTATTAATTAAATCCCAAACAAATCTCCAGTCTACCGATACTTTAACCGATCACTGACACGTTGAGACACAAGTGTTAAATACATATATTATTTTATATAAGCATTCATCAAAGAACTGGGTGATTTATCAAGGAACATCATAAGCAAACTGAATCTTGTTTATTTATTTACTTATCTTCTTTTGTTCGTGTTTGTTATAGCGAGACCTCAATTATATTCCTTCAATTTTTACAACTCTTTTATTCAAAGATTCCATTACGTTGTACTTTTTACAAATAGTTTAAGACTTGAATAGATAAAACAAACTAACTGATATACTCTTTTCATGTTTTCAACCACGACAGAAAGAAGTGGCAAATCATCAACAGCATCATCAAACGACAATAAACATCAAATAACCCCAATCATTGATAGGTTATTAAACAATCCCTTAAATTTCCAACAAGCTCGTCATCCTGATAAAGTTACGTTAATCCCATCAACATACATAACTTTCAAAAGTTCCAAAAACGACAAAAGATCAAAGCCAAAAGATTTGCAGACGCCTTTGAAATCAACTGAAGCAAAAGAGCGACAAGAAGTTATTTCGACGATGGTGAGACCAAAGTCAATGGCTGAAGCAGTTGCTTTGTATACAGGTAAGAAATATCTATCTAAAAAGGAGAAGAAATTATTGAATCCTAAAAAAGTTAAAAAAGAGGATAAAATCGGACAAATTGCTGAGGACAATTTAAGTAAAAACAATGAAGAAGAAGAACTTGGTTTGCCTTTATCTGATACTGAATACGTTGGTGAATTGAATGTTAATGAAGATTTACAATTGGTTAATAAGGATACTAGTGGAGATGACGAAGAAAAAGAAGAAGAAGAAGAAGAAGAAGAAGATAGTTCCAAAAATGAAACTCCTGCCGCTGAACAAGAAGATTCTGAAGAAGATGCCGATTTCCAAACTGCCGAAGAAGATTCTGAACAGTCCTCTGAACAGTCCTCTGAAGAAGACAATAGCTCGGATGATGACGAATTTTCTAGTGAAGAACTTGAAGATCCTAAACAATTGAAACAAGATTTAAAAAATGATTTACTCGATAATAATACTGATGAATCTGATTCTGAGGAAATTCTAGAAAAAGAAACACTAGAAACAGAACAAACAGATAAATTAAATTTGAAAATCAAAGAAACACCACCAACTTCACCTGATGATGACATTGATCTAATTACAGGCTCATTAGTTAGAACTAAATACGATGACGATGAATTTTATGCAATGGATGAAATGTATAACGATAGAGGTTCTAACGGATCCAAAAGAATTTTTAAATCTTGGAGAGAATTCAAAACAAGAAAGGTGCCAGTTGGCTTGTTGAACCATGGTGTTACTTGTTATATGAACTCTGCTGTGCAAGCATTATGTCATATCCCAGCTCTACTGCACTATTTAGTGGATGTTCATAACGATAAGAAGGGCAAAATTGTTCCAAGTGATTCAGTCACAAAAGCATTGGCTGATACAATTGCTAAAATGTACAGACTTGATAATAAAGGTGATAAACAAGTCTTACATATCAACCCAAAGAGACTAATAAGTAGATTAGAAGATATCAACTGTATGATGTCCCAATGGCAACAAGAAGATTCACATGAATATTTCATGTCATTGATGTCTCGTTTACAAGAAGATTCCACTCCAAAAGGCACTAAGTTGAATCAAAGTATAATCTATGATATTTTCGGTGGATTGCTAAGTCAAACTGTCACATGCAAGAATTGTGGTCACATTTCAACGACCGAACAAGAATTTTATGATTTATCATTAGGTTTAGATAGTCATAAGAAGAGAAACAGTAGTATTCTTGATCCTCAACAATTGTTTGAATTGAAGAATCAAATTGAAGCTGCTAAGTCAACGAAATCAGATTCAAAACAACAGTTATCAGAATTCTTAAGACAAAAAATCTTACAAGCTCAAGAGGCTAGAAGAAGTAGATCTGGCACGCCTGAAGCTAATGATGATTCTGAAAAGAAATCTCCATCTCCATCTCCACTACCGCTTGAAGATTCACAGCAACCATCACAACAACAACAGCAACAACAGCAACCACAACAACTACCACGAGCAGCAACTGTGACACCACCGCAACTGAATCCAATACCAGCAACAAAATACTCTATTGAAAACTCACTACGTGACTTCTTTTGTCCAGAATTATTGAAAGTGAACACGAAGGAAAAATCGGGATACGTTTGTGAAAATTGTAAGAAAACAACAAATGCCATCAAGATCTCCACTATTGAAAGAGCGCCAGAAACACTAGCCATTCACTTGAAAAGATTCAAATTCAACGGTTCAGCATCAATGAAGTTGAAAAACAACGTTTCTTACCCAGATACCTTAGACATAACTGAATTCACAACAACGATGGATAAACCAACTAAATACAAGTTGAGTTCAGTCATTGTTCATCAAGGTAGATCCGTCTCTTCAGGCCATTACATTGCTCATTGTAAACAACCTGATGGTTCATGGGCAAGTTATGACGATGAGTACATTAATAGAATTAAACCAAGGGATGCATTGGGTGACGAAAGTGCTTATGTCTTGATATATAATAGGTTGTCACATAAATCTGTCCAGATACCAGATAACAATAACGACGACAATGATAACAATGCTAGTGAACGTGCAAGTGCTGGAGTTGTTAGTAACGGTGTTGCTAGTTCACCAATTGGTGGTAAGAGAAAAAGAGATGACAATAGCCACAACATTAACAACCGTCTTGTTAATAGCTATGGGAAGAAGAATAAAAGAAGAAGAAATGGTGGCCGTCTACTATAAGCTAATCCTTCTTTTCTTTTGGATTCCTTGATCAATAATTGTTTTTCTCTTTTTTTCTGAAATTCAAAAACATAAGTGTACATTACATATTATATTCTCTTGATATATTATAATTGTTTTTTCTTTCTTTAATTTGCCCTTTTGACGCATTTGCATCATTCATCATTTCATCGTTTCATCATTTTCCTTTTTGTTATACTTCATATATATATATCTTAATTCAAATACTGCATAGCTTTCTTTCCTTTTTTATTATATGTATGTTCCATCAATTATTTATTTTACTTTTCTCACTTACAACCTATTTTTCATCATCTGTACACAAGTTAGAGTAATCTACAGTATTTATTCAAAGAGAAAAACAACCAGTTTGTTTCAATAAAATTCTATTATAACTAAAATGCACACATTACAACAACAAAAACAAAGGTGTCAAATTTTCTTTTTTATATACAAGTTCCTAAAGACTACTTCAAACAAACGGAGAGATAAATACAACTGCTTATTGAACAACTTTAATACCCAAACTAGCAGCTGTTGAAATAACACTCTTACATATATCAATCAATGGAATATTCAAATGAACGTTATCAGTTTTCTTAATCTTAGCAATTTCATAAACGTGCTTCAATGAAATCTCCGCAACAGGCTGATTCTTCAACTTCCCTTTCCCCATCGCATCCGAGCCTTTATCCAACTTACAAACCTTCATCAATAACCACGATGTGGTTGGAGATCTGATATCAAACGAAAACGATCTGTCTGGCTTAACGACGATCTTGGTAGGTATTGGTGTGCCAGGAATGTATTGTGCTGTTCTGGCGTTGAATTCTTTACAGAAGTCGATGGCTTTCACACCTTTGGAACCAAGGGCTGGACCAACTGGTGGTGTCGGTGCTGCTTGGCCTGCACCGACAATTAACTTCAATGGAATGTTCTTTAATGCTCCGGACATCTTGTGGTGTTTGTGAGGAGTTGGTAGTCTAAACTTGTGGGAAGTGCAAGTATATATATATATATATGTATATGGACTATGTTTGTGGTTGATATAGGGTTTAGATATATAAAAGTGAATCCAAGTGATGTGATGGAGTCGAATGGAGAGGGTTGAGAGAAGTGCAAAGATGGTGAAAAAAAAATGTGGTGGATCTTCTGTCAGAATAAGAGCGAGGTCAGTAACTTGATATTTTATCTACTTAATATGGACGGAGAAAGTAAACTAGTACCCAAGTGTATATAAGAGGGGAGAAACAGAGGTATATAAAAGAGAACAAAAACCTAATGTAACACATGTACAGAGAAGACATACAGATGCACACAAACAAGAATTTGTACGAACAAAGAAAGTATCTATTTATTTATTTATACATATACGCACTTAATAAAACTTTTATTCCTGCAACGTAACGAAGTTAGATGGGAATAGTTTTCTAGCACCTTTGAAAGAACCTAACCACCAATCCTCGTCAATCATTTCGATATCGGTTATCAAATCACCTTCCTTAAATGTCAACTCGTTGTCTTCAGAGGCGGCATAATCGTATTCGGCAACGGCAGATGGTCCGGTCTTGCTAGCTGGTTCGGAAGCTGGTGCTGATGCTGGTGCTGGTGCAGTTTCTTTTTCGTCTTCTTCTTTAGAGACGGTAACGTATGAAGCTGGGAATAAGCCGGACTCACCAGCTGGGTTGAAACCAAACCACCAATCTTCATCAACGAATTTGATCTTTGTGATGGTTTCACCTTCAGTGAAGGAAATTTCGTTGTCTTCATCCTTTTCGTAATCGTATTCAGCAACCGCGGTTATGGATTCTTCTTTTCCTTTAGCAGCTGGTGGAGCTAGTACTGGCCTTTCTTCTTCTTCCTTTGATTCGAAAACTGGAGCTGATGGAAGAGGAAGTGATCTTAATGGTTGAGGTGGAGCTGAAGCTGGAGCTTCTTCTCCTTCCTCTTCCTTCCAGTCATCGTCTTCTGGCTCTTCATCTTCTTCTTCCTTGAACTTGTTGACAACTGGGGCAGCAGTGGCAGCAGCAGGGGGAGTTATGTTTCTTCTAACTGGAGGAGGCGGGAAAGATGAAACTGGTTTTGGTGCTTCTTCTTCTTCTTTAACGTTTAATGATTCAAATTTAGCTTTAACATCATCAACATGAACTTCTTCTTCTTCATCTTGAGGAGCAGAGTTAACTGGCTTCTCATCTTTAGCAACATCAGTGAACTTACCCTTCTTTTCAGCCCATATTTGGGCAGGAGTTTTGCCGTGATCAGCACCAAAGTTCTTCGACAACCCACCAACTAAGTGAGAAGTATCCTTCTTTGGAATAGCGCCAAAGAGAGGAGCTTTAGTACCGAATGAAGGTTGAACAACTTCTTGGTACTTGGATGAAACGACATTAGTGGCTTTTGGATTTGGTAATGAAGTTGATCTACCATTGTTTGAGTTTAAGGAAACATATGCGGACATTTTATTCTTGAATGACGCTTCTGGCAACTCATTCTTTAGAGAATCATCAGCTGGCTTCTTGGTAATAACTGGCTCGGAACTAGTCGTATCGGATTTACCCTTTCTTAAAGATTCAATATCAACGGTGGTTTTCTTGTAAGCTGATGGTAAAGTGCTCAATGGAGTTTCACGGAAGTCAATTTCTTTGACTTCTTCTTCACCATCCCATTCATCTTCATCTTCCTTAGAGGCAACAGCAACAGGCTTTTTAGCTGGGGTTGGAGCTGGCACAGTAACCGATGGTTTTGGAGTTGGAGTTGAAACTGGTTTTGGAGATGCTGGTTTTGGAGTTGGTTTGAAACCTGATGATGAAGATGACTTTTGAGACAGACTTTGAATTGAGTATCTGGCACCAGAAGCATTACTAACTGTCTTCAATAAATCATCAACGTCTAAATCATCACTGTCCCTAGCATTGACTTGGACGTGATAATGCAAAGTTTTACCAACTTCGGCAACGTTTGAAGCGAATGAAATTTTGGATTTCAATGGGGCTGAATCGGGACACCAACCTAGCAGTAAAATCTTTCTAACGTCAGAACCATGAGGAGAAATAGAAACAACACCGAATTGGACAGAGCCTTCTTCAAATTCACTGACAAAATCATTGATATCTCCAGTTCCTGGCGCAGTTGGCTTTAAAGAAGAATCCGATAAAGTAGTGTAAACAGCATAGCTTAATTCACCAGTAACAACTTTATCATAGTCGGATTTGATTTCTTTGGCGTAAGTAGATAAATTTAACCTTTCCATGCTAGAATAATTAAATAACGTAGTTTGTGTATATGATTGAAACGATCAATTGAGTATTATAGGGTTTGATTATGCTAGCATAGAAAATGGTATTGTAGGATAAAACTGGTGTTATTGTATTGTATTAGGTGGTTGATGGATAGATCCGAAGATGGTGAACAAAGACAACAAGGCAGAATGGCAGAGGGCAGATCGTGTGGCAGTGTAATATAGACACGTGGCTGAGTCATAGATACGTGGCTGAGGTATGGGTAGAAACCCGCTCTGCACAGCCTTCTGATTGACTTGCTCAGCCCTGCTTGGATCGTGGCGGTGACAGAGTTGATCAGTGTTAGTAGACATGGCTGAGCCTCAAATACAGGATTGGATCATGCTTTGGTGGGATCTCAGAGGTTGACTGGGAGTTGGAGAGCCGGGAAGGTAGTTGGTCGGTAGCTGGTTGAATTGTAGAAAAAAAGTGGTATATGTTGGTCATATTAAGCATTGACATAAACTGGTTACGGGGATAGTGGGATTTGGCTGGCCTTGAAAAATGCTCCAGTGAGATCTCTCTCTTGTCCTTGAATAATTAATTCCCTGAATGGCGTTGTAAAAAGGAGAAGAGGCTGTGATTGCAAGTGATCTATCACAGATATAACTAGTGGTGAATAGGGCCTTTCATGACCAAGGCTGGACTCTGCCGAGCTCCAAGGCCACCAATGGTATCTCCTCCAAGATCGTTGATACCACCTGGAGTTTGCAACTGATGATCAAGTACCCATCAAATGCGCCTCGACTCCACTTACTACCGCATTCGGACAATACCTATTAATAGAAAATTTAACTTATATACGAGATTAATTCCCCATTTTTTCTCCCACTTCTCCATACTTTAGTCCCTATTTTTTAGAATTTTTCACCTCATCTGTTACAAGTCATAACCATACAGAATAACTTATAAAAATACATGAATTTGCAACCACACGATCAATCATTTCAAGAGACTCTGACTGATCTAAGAAGTTCCCCATACGACTCCAATGATGACGACCAAAAAAGCGACTCTTCACTTCTTAACCAAAAAAATATAGGACCACCATTACCACCGAAGCCAATATTTGCAAAACCAAACTCCTCATCAGCCAGTAATAAGGGCAATCCGTACAGTGATGATTACTCAGATGTACAGTCTTCCATTCTAGATACCCGTCATCAAGAACATGTTGATAGACTATTCCTTGAATCATTCAAGCCAAGACAAAAAAGAAAGTCAACATGGCAAAAATTCACTATTAATGTTTGGAACAATGATAATACTTGGGCGAAATTATTTTTATTAAACTCATGTTTCTTTGCATTGGCAACTCTAGCTTTAGAAAGTTTCCTTTTTGGTATATTTGTTATTAACATTGGTGACATGGAAATCGCCAATCCACAATCGCAAGATATCAGCTGGAGAACGAAGAAACGTAACGCTGTTGCTACTTATCTTGCCTTGTATATCTATGCTGAAATATATCAGGTGTTGTTCACTTTGGTTGTGTTGTACACAAGAAACATCTTCCATCTATGCTCTTCTCTATTATTCTTAGGTGCAGTCGCTGTTTATTCGGGCATTCAATTGTATGAATTGGAAGAGACTTTAATGTTCAATATTAGTGAAACTACCTGGGAGATATCCTGTAAAGGTATCGCTATTGCGGTTATTTGTGCATCTTGTGTATTATTTGTTATTCAATCTGTTATTAGTTGGAAGCTGAAAGATTCGTTCATTCAAGCAACGGGTGAAAGAATTGGTAACAATAGAAAACTGATTAATGCAAACATTGTTTTCAATTTACACAGAGACGCCATAATGCTTGCATGGTTTTTCTTCCCTGCATTTACATTGCAATTTATTGTCATTGCATTGGATAAATCAGATCCTGAATTCATTGTCACGGTCGTTATCTTAGCAATTACTTTTGTTTTACTAATATTGGCAGATTATTCAGCAACAAGAGAGATTGAATACGTATTAGCGTTTATTTTGATCTGTTATCTCGGTGGGATTGGATATTTGAGTTTCAAACTTTACAGATTATTCTCAAAGTACTCTTCTATGCCTGGTAAGAGATCATTAATTGCATTTGATATTTTCACTATTGTTTTGATCGTTTGGTTAATCTTGTTAACAGTCAAAGTCATGGCAAACTTTGGTAGAGGATTGAAAGTCATTTATAACGCCAATTATAGGCATAACTATAGCGAAGATGATCATCCGACAAGCCCAGAAAAGGGGGATAAGATGGATGACGCTGCACTGGCCGCAATTCATTTCCCAGAGTACAGGGAGGAAGTCGACTTTTGAGTGTCTAGGCTTGTTTTGTTTTTAATCTGTTTCATTTCTTTTTAATTTCTATACGTTTTCGTAACTTTTCAATATTCTATTTAATAATCTTACTTAATTAATCAATTATTCAGTTTTGCTAATAACTTTCAGTGTTTGACAATCGATAATTAAGATGATTTTTGAAAAATGAGGCCAGACATCTCAGTGGAGAGGATAAGAAATACAAAAGGATATAAATACAAGTATGCTTCCATTGGTTTAGAAGGAAATCTAGCTGATGACTACGAATATTAACATAGGCACAACTCTAACAGCACAAAATTGGAGGTTATCTACTACCTAATATATCATGTATATAGTTTTAGTCATATATGTTGCTTTATTGTCTCCATAAAAGATGATAGCGGACAAGATTACCAATAACCAGCGAAAAGGGGGGCGGGGATGAAATCATTGCGACATTTATTCTGTTGTAAATTACTGGATTCGAAACTCGCGCGTACGCGTTTAATGAGAATTTGTATGCTTGATTTCAAATCTCGAGATCCCAATAAGTAGGTAATAATACTAGTAGTAGTTATCGAATACAGCTACAGATCTAATCACACTTCTGGTGGTATTATCAATTATCTAAACATACTTGAAGCACAGTATTTGAAGCAGAGCCGATTACAACAGTCAGTCGCATACCGTAAATGCCTACGAACAACATGACAACCGACAAACTTCTGCGTAACGAGTCATTAGAACCAGCAAACTACAAAAATGACGATGTTTATCAACTACCTGCCTCTTCAAGAACATATTCACATCAGTACAATGCAATTTACTCAACAAGGGTCAGGAAATTGAAGTCCAGAGTTTTGAAAATGGCCCACCAAAAATGGAAATCAGAGACAATTAATGACGAAAAAGTTGGATACGTTAATAAAATCCTTGACATTAAGAATCAAACACCATGTTATATCGTTGGTACTGTTTTCATAGATATGAAGTATAAGCCAAATATTTTGAAAGATGTTAGTGAGAACCTGTATGGTGCCCCTGAAGTTGAAGACCTGTCCAATGTTTCCAAGGTTGATCAAATTAGAATGGGATCATACTGTGATCCAAAGCACGATCAAGTGATGTTGGAGGACGAATCTGGTAGAATTCTAGTCGACGGTGAACTTTTGGATAACATTGTTTTGGTTACCGGGGCTATTGTTGGTTTTCTGGGGATGGAAATTGAATCAGGTATTTTCACAATCGTTGATATTGTTTACCCAGAACCTGCTGACCAGATACAGAGACCAATGAACGAGATCCCAGGTACCAACAACAAGATTTTATTCTTATCAGGTTTCATTTTAAGTGATCAAACTGATTTTGGACCTGTTGAAATATTGAAAGAGTACATCATGGGTGAACTAACTTCTAACAGTGAAGATTTTCATTTTTTGAAAAGTATAACAAGGATAATAATAGCTGGTAATTCAATTAGATCGTCAGATTCGGCAACAAAAGAAGTTCTAGAAAAGAATAAATACAGAGAATCGAACAAATCTAATTATGATGCCGAAGCATTAAAACAGCTTGATAATCTAATCTCAGATTTATTAACATCAATCCCGGTGACTATAATGCCAGGTGATTCTGACCCAAGTGAAATCAGTTTCCCCAAGCAACCACTACACAAATCCTTCTTCCCAAAATCATCAGCCTATCAAAACTTCAAAAGAGTGACGAATCCAGAATGGTTTGATATCGACAACCTAAGAATTTTAGGAACATCAGGCGAAAACATCAACGACATGTTCAAATACGTGATACCTAACATTGCAGTCAATTTGGACTCTGAACATGGTGAAGGTGGCATCGAGTCACCAATCAGAAAGGAAGTTGTTGAAGAATCAAGATTGAAACTGATAGAAGCAACGTTGCATTGGCAGAATATAATACCAACTGCACCTGACACTCTATGGTGTTATCCGTACGAAGAGAACGATCCATTCACTTTGGATGAGACTCCACATGTTTACTTCGTTGGTAACCAACCTCGTTTTGAAACTTCCAAGATGGAACTCTATAGGAAGGACGGTGAGATTGCTACTGTTAGAGTGATTGCTATTCCTGAGTTTAGTGAAACCGGAGAGGTTGTTCTGTTGGATACTGATACTTTGGAATGTACATCGTTGAAGATTTCTGTGTAATATCTGTTTAATATCTTAATAAAGAATTTTGTTTATTTAATTCCAAGTGTTGCTACTGTAACCAAAGAATGGCAAATTACACACTATTCCTATAAGTGAATTCCTGAAAGTGTTGATAAATGGGGTTTTTTTAAACTACCATCAGCATTATAAGGTGTTTTTATTATAAGTAAATACATACAAGTTTCTATATAATCAGGATCATTTTATTTTACGAATTGGAGCAGGCGTACCCTTTGCGAAAGTTGAATTTCTTCCATAACTCAAATCGGACGCAATCTTTGAAAACCTAACACTTCTTCTATTAGACCCAACTTTCAATCTATCTAATAGTATTTTGGAATAATTTGGAATAACAGGTTGTAACAAGATCAACAAACAACGCAAAGAATCCAAAGCTGTGAAAATTATTAGATCCTGTCTCAACAAAATCAAATCACTTTGCGAATCTGTGTTATTTGTACTTTTTCTTAAGTGCCATGGTGCATATCTATCGAACATGGAGTTAAGCTTCGGAGCCAATGACCATATTTTTTGAATGGCTTTATGCATTTCCAAATTGTTGAAGTTTTCATTTATATCATTATGCAAATCATTGACCTTACTGTGTATTTCCAGTATATCGTTATTGAATTCAACATTTTCATTTAATTCAGATAGCAATTGATCAATCGAATCGGTTTCTAATCTTTCTAATGCTCTTGTAATGTTGAAATTCTTAGAAAGGGATCTAGTTAACAAATTGGCAAACTTACCAATGAATTCGTTTCTTGTAAATTTTAATTCTTCTTCGCTGAAGTCACCATCGGACTCAAGCACAGAATACTTCATCAAAAACAGTCTTAACGAGTCAGCATCGTAAGTACTTACAATTTCAATCGGATCAACAACATTACCTCTACTCTTACTCATTTTTCTACCGTCCATTAACCAGTGACCATGAACGATAACTTTAGCAGGGATTGGTATTCCGGCAGCCATCAAAAATGCCGGCCAGTGAACACAATGGAATTTAGTAATATCCTTACCTATTAAATGTGTCATTGGTGGAAGTCCATCCATCGCCTTAACTGCTGCTGGGTATCCTATTGAAGTAATGTAATTGACCAAAGCATCGAACCAAACGTATATTTTTTGATCCGGGTCGTTCGGCACTGTGATCCCCCATTGCAATCTCCAAGTCGGTCTAGAAACACTCAAATCTGACAATTTATTTGTTTTCAAATCTTTTAGTATAGTAGTATAGTATGCTTTTGGTTGAATGAAATCGGGATTAGATTCTAGCATTTCAATTATTTTGTCCTGGAATTGACTCAATTTGAAAAAGTAGTTTTCTTCAGTTTCAAAAATAACTTCAGATCCAGTTTCTTTGGAAACCATTTTGTATTCACCAGTTTTAGTATCCAATTCTTCACTTTTCATTATATCTGTTTCTGGATAAAAACATTCATCTGAGATAGAGTACCAACCGCTATGTGTTCCTTTATAAATGTAACCTTTATCCCAAACGGTTTTCCAAAATTCATTAACGGCAGCTAAATGGTCGCCATCAGTGGTTCTTATAAATCTATCGTATTCAATATCACCAACTTTAGCTAAATCTTTAAATTTATCAGATAATTGATCACAAAACAGTTTGGGTTCAACCTTGGCCAGGGCAGCGGCATTTTGAACTTTCAATCCATGTTCATCTGTTCCAGTTGTGAAAAAACTGGGCTTGTTGTTTAATTTCATCCATCTGTTTTGAACATCCGCTAAGGTCATTGAATAGAAGTGTCCTAAATGTGGTTTGGCATTAACGTAGAAAATAGGAGTTGTTATATAATTGGATATCCTGGATCGATAACTCTTTTGATTGATAACCCGATTGATGATTTTGAGGGTTTTGAGGGCGGTTTCCATGGCTAGTTATTTCAAATGAACTGAGTTCGCCTTGTAAACAGGCTTTAATTTGGATTTTTGTGGGTTTCGTCTCAAAAGTTCAACGGTTATGCTTTAATGGGCCATAGTCATATATATAAATATATTCTGGATCAAAGCCCAAAAGCTTGTTAGCAGCCATGATTGACATCAAAGTGACTCGAGGATTTCTTTGGTGATGTTGGTTTCACACAGCCTTTAATTACGGGTATTTGGAGAGGTGCGAGGTGGAGAAATACATTATCAGAGTGGTGATAAAAGATAGATGGACAGACAAGGTTTTATACTTCTATGACGACTTTTTGGCTTTGACTTAAACAGCGTTTACCATGAGAATACTCAGAACTACCACAGATATAGTCGGGCTCAGATTAGGGTTTAAAGAATCACTGTGCTTCTCGTAAAATCCTTCCAAGCAGCCTTCAGCCTGAATGGACTGAACTACAATCGATAGTTTAAAGTAAAACGTATTATTCTAAATTCTAATTAGCTATATCTGTTTCCAACAATCACTTCACCCAGTTGGCAGAAAAGAAATAAACGTATCAGTTATATCAGTTATGAAAAAATACATATATATATACAAGGTTGTGAAGAGTATTAAACAATAAATAAATGCAGTAATTAATCAACTTTAAAATGTTAACCATGAATGCAAGACAAAACAAAACTCCATCGTATAAGGAAGGACGATATACTTCCATTCCCAATCGATTCTTTCCTCTTCCACTTTAACTTTCTCTATTTCTAATAGGCTAGGCTATCTCTATTTACTGATCTCATCTTTAAATTGTAATTGTCTAGAATGTCTATCGAACATGTTAGCAAAATCAGCTATTTTCAAGGCAGCTGGATCCCCTTCCATCACAGTATTGTCCTTGAAAGTGACTTGAACAACAGGTTTCTTTGTTGATTGGGAATTCAAAAGTTCGAAATCGATGGCACAGATACCTCTCAAAGAAGGTGGAATTTGAGACATGAAGATTCTGGCAGATTTGGCTTCAGGACCAAAAGGGTTGAACTTGACAACTACCTTTGTAAAGTATTTAGTGATCATTATGTGTGTGTATGTAGAATATGGTGTGATAACAGATAATTAAAGGTAATCATTTACATCATTTTTGTGTCTTGTGTTGTCTATCGATATAAATTCATATAGATTGAATGAACAGAAAGCCCATATTGAACCGATGCTCGTTCTCACTCGCCATAAATTTGTTCAAACGAAGAGAAAAAGTTTTTGTGAGAGGCAGGCGTGGCTGATGTGATGTGTGCCATATTGAGATGTGGCTGGAGCACTCTCCGGGAGTCAACGAAGAGAACAATGTGCTTGCACTTTGGAGTGGATAAATGAATTTGGCCTTTATCTCATCCATCTCTCGTTATTATCCCAGTCTCCAGACAAGTAATATATCGGTGTTAATCACTTAAATACTCCATGTTCTTATAAGACACGTTGAAGCCCAAACACAATGAGATCTGTTTTATCCCTTGTAATAACCCTGCTGCTGGCTCAACTGGCGTCTGCTCGTCATCAACAAGAAAGAAGACACGATGACTTTTACTCAACTACAAACACTATTTATGAGTTGGACCCTTCAAATTTCAATGACGTTGTCTTGAAAACCAACCATACCTCCGTCGTTGAGTTTTATGCTCCTTGGTGTGGGTACTGTGTTAAATTCGAAAATGAATTCAAAAAAGCAAGTAGAGCTGCTGGAGATTTTACCAATTTCGGTGCTGTCAATTGTGATCAAGAGTACAACAAACCATTGTGTAACCAGTACCAAATCACTGGATTTCCTTCTGTGTTAGTGTTCAGACCTCCAAAGATCAGTCTAAATGAATCAAATGATAAGAAAAAGCATGCCACTGAAACATATTCTGGTGAAAGAGCTGCTGCTCCCTTGGTTGAGTTCCTCAAGGGCAGAGTCAAGAACTATACAAAAAGAATTGGACTGCAAAAATTAACCGCTTGGCTAACACCATCCAGTAAAAACAGAATCCTTTTATTTACCGATAAAAATTCTTTATCTCCGGTTTACAAGAGTTTATCGATTGACTTTTTGGAAAATTTGGAGTTTGGTTATTTCCATGTTCGTGATGATGATATGAAGATGAAAGTTATTGAGACAGTTTCAAATTCAAAGCTAACTGAAGATAATTTCAAATTACCTCTATTACTAGCTGTTGAGAAGGAAACTAATGAGATTACAATCTACGATGAAGATTCGATGTCGAAGGAGAACCTAACCAAGTTTGTTGCTAAATTCGGAGAACCAAGCGAAGGGATTTTAAGTAAAAGAGGCCGTATTTTGAAAACCATCAAGAGTGGATTGCACAAGAATTTTAAAGAATACATGAAGAAGAACAAGAAGTCTAAGAAGGAATCCCAAAAGAAGGATGAATTGTAATTAGTTTAACTTACCTGTATAAAAAAGATTAGCATATTATATATAGAATAGGAAATCAAAGATAGATTCGATAATTTACAAGGCTGTGCTTGAAGTCCATCACGTGATTTGTATTTTGGTTTACGCGATTTGAGAAGTGGAGAAAAGTTTCGTGATTTGTTTTATTAGGGAGATAACACAGATATATTTGTATGTATAAAAATATATTTGCCATTCTGATTTACAAAGGTGGACTGGCGAAAGGAGCTTGGATGCTTTTGCGTTGTTGATTTATAATGGTCTTATGCCCTATTTGTTCGAGGGAAATTAAATTAGATTTCATTAATAAGCACTTAGATAGTTGTACCGGTTGCTCTGATCCTCTAAAAGCCGAATCTTTTCCCGATATGAAAGCCCCAGTCTCAACGCCATCAACTCAAAGCCAACGACAATCACAACAAACCATAAAGCCAACTTCACCCACCATGAGTAGGAACTTGTTGAATACTTTACTTACCGGAAATCGAGGAACGAAAAGAAAACTTGGGTCTAACCAAGTTAATGGGAACTCTCCATCACAGGGGACTAGGAAAAGTACATACAAATACCAACCTGACAGATCATCCAATGATATAATCAATTTAGAAGATTACGATGACGATACGGAGGTTCACTTCAACGAAACGAATGAATCAATAGATGAAACTCAATCACCATACAGTCCAAGACTCAAAATCCCAAGAATCGAGCCAAACATTAAACAAACTCCACCTACACCCTCATCGGCCATTGATCCAAGCATAAAACAACGACAAGAGTACGAACGAAGACAACAGGATGAAATCAGATTGTTGAAAGCACAAGCGAGATTACCACTAGCGGAAAGACTGCGACCAGCAACGTTGGAGGAGTACATTGGCCAGGAACATTTAGTTGGTAAAGGTGGTATACTTCGTGGATTTATCGAACATGACCGCATTCCATCGTTAATCCTATGGGGGTTCCCAGGAACAGGAAAGACAACGTTAGCTAGAATAATATCGAATAGGACGAAATCACGGTTTATTGAATTAAGTGCCACTTCTAATGGCATATCTGATTGTAAGAAAGTTTTTGAAGAGGCAAAGAATGAGATGAAGTTGACCAAGCGACAAACAATTGTATTCGTTGATGAAATACATAGGTTCAATAAATCACAGCAGGATATCTTCCTACCGCAAGTTGAAAAGGGCAATATTATATTAGTTGGTGCCACCACTGAAAATCCAAGTTTCCAACTAAACAGCGCGTTGTTGTCTAGATGTAGAGTTTTCGTCCTGAAGAAAATGGATATTGCTTCGTTAAGAAAGATCATTACGAAAGCTTGGATGGTGATTAATAAAACTAGGAAGCTAATTTCTAATAAACCTGTGTTACGGTTGACTAGAGAAGCCATTGAATATTTATGTGACATTGCTGATGGAGATTCAAGAAGTGCTTTGAATTTATTGGAATTGGTTGACTCGCATTTTATGAACAATGACGATGTTGAAGAAGAAGACGATGCCACAAATGGTCAAACCAAGGAACCCGTGAAGAAGAATCTCAACCCACACACCATTGAAGTCACTGCTGAAAAACTACGACTCATTCTCAAAAGAACGCACATGGTTTATGACAGGGTTGGTGATGCACACTATGACACGATTTCAGCGTTCCATAAATCAGTGAGAGGTAATGACCCAGACGCTGCAATGTACTACCTAGCCAGAATGTTGAAAGGTGGGGAATCCCCTCTATACATTGCTCGTAGAATGATTCGAATAGCCAGTGAAGATGTAGGAATACTGGATGACTCATGCTTACCCTTTGCCATTGCCACATACAATGCTGTCCAGTATGTTGGTTTACCGGAAGCTGATTTAGCATTAGCTCATTGTGCAGTCAAACTATCAAGAGCACCTAAGTCAGTGGAGATATACAAAGCGTGGGGCGAACTGAACAGGAAGTTAGAGAATGAACCAGGCTTCAATGCTGCCCCCATTCCAATGCATTTGAGAAATGCGCCAACCAAGTTGATGGATGATTTGGGGTACTCGGAAGGTTATAAGTATCCACCGAATTATAAGGATGGGTTAGTGAAACAAGAGTACTTCCCTGAAGGCTTCAAAGGTTTGAAAGTGTTGAACGGTAAGCATTTGGGAGATGTTGTTGATCCTGATCTGCATTTATAATACGCTTATGCTCAACGGCGGCTAATTGAGGTTGTATGTAGGCAGATACAGGTGAAGTTTAGAAGTCTTGCGTATTTACTATGGGAATGCATGTTAATTTGTATGCAGGTTTAAATTTGAAGTAGATATCTTTGACTTAAATAAATTCTTTACACTAAACAGTACAAACGAGTTTCAAGTCTACCTGTAGGAATCTGAATTGAACCAAGAAAAAACATATGTCGCCTTGTTCATTCGTTGGATTGGTAGGGAATAAAACTTTTAATACCGGTAGGTGCATGACCACAATCATAAATAACAACAAGCCTTAATTTGAATCTCATATACTCACAGCTGAATGATGTGTAGACGAAGTAGAATTTAGGGTAGTTCTATGTATTATTGATGTGTTTTGGAAATGCAAATGTTGTTTCTGGCCTACAATTCGATTGTGAATGATGCTTTATTGTTTTTATAAGAAAGTGTATACGACAGTTCTTGGAATACATAGCAAGTCAATGTTCATCCCTTTCGGAGGATCTGGGATAAATCATCCAACATAAGCATCAGCTCGGGGTTGAGTTGCGAGTACTCACTGGTCAAACACGATCCATAGTCAAGGAAGTTTCTCCAGACAATACAAAATGAAAAACGGAAGGCACCGCCTTTGTTAAATGTCAACAAACAAACAAACAAAGAAATTTAAAAATACAAACGCGATCGGTTTTTGTGGGCGCATTTTCATTACAGAATGGATTGGTTGGTTTGCTTGTGAAGATGATGATAATGACTGGGCAGGAACGAAGCAAATAGTTTTAAATTTAGTTGGCTAGTTAGTGGGTATTAGCTAAGGGTATTGGCATGCTGAAAGTGTAAATTCTCACTCTGGAATGTGATATTTTACAAACAAGCCTAGTTCTTCAAACCAAGCTAAAATGATTTACATTCCAGTATCTATCATTAGAATAAATAGATACTAACAGTAGTTTAAATACGAAACACAAGGACGGCACACAGACGACTAGTATCAATTGCTTAATCAAAATATACGTAGTTGGAATCGGAATGAATAACAAGTGTGCAAACACTTAGGCCAAGAAAAGCAGCTGAGCCCAATGCCTGTGGTTGACAAGACACCATTGTATGAGAAGTAAATGTTTATAAGCAGAATAAAAGCAAACTTAGTTGAGAACAATATAAATATTTCTTACAGGGGGGGTCGACGAATAAATATATACTTGCACTTTAAAGTTCTACGTATGCCAGTCACTAGCATTGACGAGTATTAGTAAAAGCACAACTACTAAAAGAAGGCCAGGATAGGGATTAACAGGGGGGTCTCTATGTTATTCTATCACTCTATCACTTCATCACCTTCTAAGTTTAGATCTCTGGCTTTGCCGTGTGAACCGTTAAACTAGAGACTCATCCTTCTCCAACAATAACCATGTATTAACCCATAACCAACAAACAAACAAACAAACAAGGAGACACGCTCTCGGCCGCCCACCGTGTCGAAACGTCAACAGATCCAACGCGCCACGCGTACAACTTCATCGCATCGTGCGGCTCCATTAACAAACTTTTGCTTCTATTTTCAGCTCTTATATAACTCGATCGATTCCCCCTGTTTCTTCAAATTTCAATTACTACCTTTAAGAAACTTTTCTGATCTTTTTTTAACTTTACTACTATATCGTATTCTATTCTATATCCTGCTGTTGATTCAATAAGATACCGTTGTATTTATAAACTAGTAAGTTCTCCCACCTCTTCTCAACTACAAAATATACTAATCTAACCAATTACTAACAGGCTTTTTTCCTGCAATTTTCAAGTACAGAATCCACCCCTTCAAATTTTCTTTAAACAGCCCCAACTCTTGAGTTTTATTCACTCGTCCATTCCTTTCTAAAGTTAATTAAAGAACCAATTCCTAGCGTCAAATCAACTATTCACTCCTTCATTCATATTATTATTATCCGTTGAATATTAGACCGTTCATCTTTTCTCTATCACAGCTACAATTACGATATATTACCCTCTTCAAAAACTACTATTACAATGAGATTTTCTACAACTTTACTATCTTCATTGCTGATCGCTTCATCAGCTTTAGCTATCCCTGTTCCAAATATTTTTCACAACTTGGCCAAAAGATACGATAACTCTTCGGTTCCAATGACCACCTACGAAACCGTCACTGCTGGCTCAACACTTACTATCACTGAACCATGTACTAAATGCACTGCAGTTCCATCATTATCATCCTCTGCTCATAGTTTATCCTCTTCTTCAATTAAGCCGGATTACACCACCTACGTCACTGTAATTCAAGGTGTTACCGTTACAGTCACTGAGTTGTGTTCCACTTCTTCTGCCGCTGGTTTACCAACAACCACAACCCCGGGCTCTGCTACATCTTCTTCACCTAAGATTGACTACACCACTTATGTCACCGTTATTCAAGGTGTCACTGTCACAGTGACTGAAAAATGCTCTGCTACCACCAGTGACCATCTCGTTACTTCAACCTACGTCTCCAATGGTGGCAGTGTCACCACCACTTACACCCAAACCTCAACCATCTACGTCACCAAGACTCAATCTACTTCAACTCCGAAAGCAACCACTCCGGATGCACAAGGAAAAAACATCGTGCAAACCACGACAGTTGCCACCACCGTCACCGGTAAAGATGGTCAAGCAACCACCAATTATTTAGTTCAAACCACCACTGCCACAACTGGTGTTCAAGCTACCACTACTGCTCCATCAATAGCCACTCAAACAGTCACTGTCACCAAGACTGAAACAACTGGTTGCGGCACCTCTACAGAACCTGACCTTTACCTCACCAAAACACTCACAAACACACATACTTTAACTATCCCATTAACTGCCACCATTCCAATCACTAACGATAAAGGTTCCACAATCACAGTTTTAACAACTTCAACCAACTATGTTACAACTGTTCTACCAAGCAGTAGCACCGCTCCAGTGACAACTACATCATGTTCAACATGTAAGAAGGTCATTACTTCAACCGCTACTTACACTAACGTGTCAAGCAGTTTGATAACCAGCTCACGCTTATCTAACTCATACTACTTATCAACATTTTCCAGTAATTCAACTGAATCAGTGAGTACCGCTTATGACAACGTTGAGTTAACCAAAAGAGGATTCTGGAACTTGTTCTAAATTAGCTAAGCTGATTTAGTCCAATCTTGGTCTCTATTCTGTTGTTGTACTGTTTTTTTATAATTGCTGTGATTTATGTTTCTGATTTTATGCTATTTCGTTTTGTTGGTTTTTCAGTGTAAGCTTTGTTCTATTATATTTACTCTCACCCTGTGTTTGTTATTATTATTTTTTTATCTCGATTTTGTTTTCAAAAACTTGCTATACATATTTAGATATATATACATACTTGCAAATTTATTTTGAAATTTGATGCTACTGTTTAATAATGAAAAGGAGAGAAACATCCTAAGAATGCTGAACAGGTGCTTGTTTGTCATGCTTAGCTTTATCATATTTCTCCTTTCATTATTAGATAGCATTGATTCAACTATTACGTCTCCCCTCATCTTTTTATTTCTCTTTTTGTTATTGTTTGCTACTATATGGTAGTATATATAAGTGCCTATATGTGTTGTTATTATTATATTTATTCCTCTTCAAAGTTATCATTACGAATCTCTTACAGGTGGAAAGTAGGATAAATAGTAACCAGGAGTAGGCGAGCGCTTATGTCACAGTATTTTCTATGGTTTCCTATTTATTGTTTGGTACACGCTCTGTTTGCGCTTTGAATAAATTTAACAGCTTACAGGTTGTTAATTCCTTGTGGTAAGATTGGTTGGGTCTTACACCGTTGTATTTTCAATATAGTACAACAACTACCTGTAGCTATACGACATGAGCTCTTCTGAACAGGACAAGTGTCCAGTTGATCATGAAACCCGTGAAGCTTGGATTCAAAAAGCTAAACTGCAATCCAGGGGTACTGTTGAAAATGCTTCAAAGCCAATAATATCACAGCCAGTGGCTGTTTCTTCTAGACCGTCATCTTGGAAATCATCCATATCCAGTTTATTCTGGGCACAGCCAACGTCCACAACCACAAATGTTTCAAAAACTTGCCCTGTTGACCATTCTTCAAAAAGTGAGAAGATAGTATCCCCACCACATCCAATTCCCGAAGGTACACCTGAAGGTAGTGTTTGTCCAGTTGACCACAACTCCAGAAATGTCTGGTTGGGCAACACCAACAGCAGCAAACCATTAACGATAACTAGTTCAGAGCCGGAATCCATCGAATTCAGCTGTTCAAATGGTGATAAACTTTCAGAAGCTGGTGATAATTCACCAATTTTCTCGAGCAACGTTGAATTACCAGATGAGAGAGAAATCTCCTCTATTCCACGTACAGGCACCGGTGACCATTGGATATATCCGTCCCAAAAACAATTTTTCAATGCAATGAAACGGAAATCTTGGGATCCACAAGAAGACGATATGAAAACTATCGTCCCGTTACATAACTTGGTTAATGAAAAGGCATGGAATTATATATTAATCTGGGAGAATGAAAATCAAAGAGGGAAGCAAGAACCATGCAGTATCGAATTGACTTCATTCAAGGGGGATTCTAAGAAGATAACACCGAGAGCGTGGATCGGTAACGTTCTGTTCAATAGGGAGTTACCTTTCGACAGGCACGATTGGATCATTAATAGATGTGGGACTAGAGTCGATTACGTTATTGATTTTTATTCAAAGATTCCGGGTATTGATGAAACATTGGTTGGTCAAGATGGTAGACCAACTTTCTATCTGGATGTTAGACCTAAATTGAATACTTTTGAAGGCTGTAAGTTGAGAGTTAAGAGAGCTTTGGGTCTGTAAGCTATTGAATTTGGGTTTCTATTAGAAGGTCTTGTACATATTCTCCCTTCATATTTACAATTAATTATGTTTATTGTTTTCTTTTATTTTCCGATATTTTACAATAATAAATGAATTACTATATTACCATAACGAATGAACCGCTTTCATAAAAAAGAGTACATTTTTCTTGGTTTCTTTTCGGGATCATGTATTTATATATATACATATATAAATATAGTTAATAATATAAACAAGAGATACGTATATTTTTGTAAACGGAATTGCAAAATGGAAATTTATCTACCTAAAGCACCAGTTTTACCAACAGCTTGCATACTTTCACCGACTTTAACGTTAGCTTCAAAGTACTTGAAAACACATCTATCGATACATAATGATTCGTTCTTGGTTAAATCACCTTCTTCATAACCTTTAGATAAATCGTAACATTTCTTGTGGCATGAGTCAACTAATTGGTTGAACATTGTGGTGACCATATCCAATTCAGATTCTGCAGACTTGATTTTTTGTTCGGACGTTAATGATGGGGTGGATGAACCACCAAGGCCTAGGAAAGACATTTTATTATTTTGTTTTGTTTTTGCTGTTTGTGTAAAAGAGAATGTTCTCTAGTGCTCTTTGTCAAAGGGAAGATGCCAGGAGAAAATGTGTACAAGAGTCAAGGAGTCTTCTCTGTTTAAAGTTAGAACAGTTTGCTTCTTACATTATTCGACTCCATGCTGTCCACACGCTTTCGCTTTCGCCGTCGATGTTGTAATTTTTCTCAGTAAAAGTTTTCAATAGGAAAAATTTGGTTTTTGGAATTGTGCTTACGGTCACATGACTACCTTTTGGATTTGCGCCGATCGACCTGCTTATTAAATATGTTTATAAGGAGTCGATCGATGTTTGCGAAAAAGTCTTTAAGCATCAGTGCGTCGGTCGATAGCTACCCCCCTTTATTTTTTAAAGATCATGTTTTCCTCGTTCATTCACAAAGCATGATGGAGTTTGAATTTGGTGTTTCGTTTCGGGGCCTAAAACAACTCCGTCTCTTGTCTATATGTATGTCATGAATCTAAACTCCTCCACGATGAAATACTCGACAAGGTCCGATCTAAAGTCCGAGAAAGAATCGGAGTTTCAAATCCACCCCATGTTTCAAATTGAAGAGGCACTAAACCCAAGTATTTACATTCGTTTCCAATAATCGAATGATCACAGAGAGAAATTAAATGACAATAAAAGGCTGAAGATACCATGAAATACCCCTCTCTTATCGCTGAGTGTATTTTAAGTTATGTATGTGGGGTACGCTTTTCGCTCTGATGATCAGTCCACAGAGCCCAGACGCGGGGAGTGAAACAATTCAAACAGCGAAGGAGGGGAATTCTTGTTAACCGATGTAAAATATAAATTGACGTTTATTCCCATCCATATTCAACTGGTCTATTTGCTTTTTCCCCCTCTATTTACTACCCATTTAAACATCTATATACTCTAGAAAACTACTCAATTACGACCATCATGCTTACCAAACAAATACTAAGATCTCCACTACTTAAATCGACTAAACCATTCACAAGAACATCCATAATAAGCTCCTCAATTAGATCTTTCAGTCAAGTTGATTACTCCGTTTATAAAGGTCAACAGGATAAATTCAACGAACTAAACACTTTGAAAAGCTTCAGAAGATACAACAGACGTCAAAATTTGAAATATTATGTCTTGTTCTTTGCTCTAGGTTCTGCATTGTCATACAATTACTCCATTCATGAATTAATCCACAGATTCATACTTGGTAATCGCGATTCTACTGATCAATTAGAATCAAAGTTGAATAAGTTGTCAGTTGTGAAGAAGTACTCGATGGATCCTGCTTTCAAATCAGTGAGAGCATTCTCAATATCTGACAACAAACTATCAGCTAAAACTGACGATACCAATGATGAAACCATTTACAACAAATTGGCCAGCTTGAACGGATTCTCTATCCCTCCAATGATTTTCTACAATGAATCTGAAAAAGAATCCATTTCAGTTATTTATTTGGGTGAAAAGTTATCAGGTTATCCATTTTTAGTTCATGGTGGTATGTTGAGTTTAGTAATTGATGAATTATTCAAGAACTCTTCATCGTTATTTACAAACCTAGATATTTCACAAATTCATACCGATAATCTAGCTTTAAGTTATAAATTCCCAACTTTCATAAACTCATTTGTCGTTTTGAAAACTAAAATGGATGAAAATAAAGAAACAGGTAAACTTGAAGTTAGGGGTTCTTTAGAAAGCTTACGTGGTCAAACATTAGTTAAAGCTACTGGTTTATTGAAGGTTGATGATAATTTGATTTATCACGGTCTGGCTAATGAATCTAAGAATGGTGATCAACATAAAGGTTGGTTTTGGTTTTAAATCTTAATGTCTTTCCTAAGAGTTTGTTTCCTATAGTTTAATACTATTGTAAACCTTCTTTAATTATTTATTATATGTCTGTTTTCACTTATACATGTCTCTTCCTCTCTCTTTTTTATTTATTTGTTTACTGATGATTACTATCTCTTATTACCGCTGTGCTTGTTCTACTTAGTTTTTTTACATTTTGGTTTTTATTCCTTTTTGTTGGTACCTATTTATTTTTTTAAATATATTTATTGGCATCGAGCCCACTACACTACAAACTATCCAATACATCACCATTAGGACAATATATCTTATCCTTGATAACGACATAATCCAAAACTTCATCATGTTCTTCGTTTTTAATATCCTCCACTAACTGTTCTTTCAATCCAACACCCACCAGTAGCGGTAACTCACCAGCATGAAATTCTTTATACCGTTTAATGAAATCATCATAAAATCCTGCGCCGTGTCCAATTCGTTTACAAGTTTTAGTGAATGCCACGCCAGGAACAATTAAAATATCCAATTTCTCACTATTCAACAATAAATCATTTGTTGGATTCGTGCCAGTATGGGCGTTATGGTTATCATTGCTGGCGTACTTGAATTCAGGTTCACGGATACTATAAGGACCTTGTGGTTTCAACCCTTCCAATTCTTTGTAATCGTCAATCTTCAAGAAATGTAGAATCTTAGTTTGTGTATCGTATCGACCAACTTCGCTAAATTTCGTCAAGCTTGTTATTTTGGGTAAGTATATATTCATCACGTTGAACTTTTCCCACAGTTCTTTGATAAGTTCTGAAGTTATTAATTCCGGCTTATTCTCCATGTTTAAATATAGACCGATTTTCATGTTGTTTTGGAACAGGTTTGATTTGTGAATGATGTAATTCGTCAATGCTTTGGATTGGGTTGAAATTTCGTCGTTTGGAATGGTCGATAGTTTCAGTTTCAAAGATTTTCGAAAGTTGATTTTCAGCTGTTTAAGTGATTGTGACATTGTGCTGTTTCATACATAAACTCTATTTATAAAATATAAGATGGTAGGCGATGTAATGCTTGACCAGTTTCATAGAACGTAAGTAAATCAATCAATTTCTGTCGGTCTATGACAAGAACCTGGGGAGCCAACTAACTATATTCATTATTATAATAGCAGTACACCTCGCACCTCAGCCTACCCGAAAACGTCTAAATCCCTACTGGCGTCTAATGTGATCGGTTCATTATCCTTTGTTGCTTTGATGGTATACTTGCAAAAAGGCAAAAAATGATTATAAACAAGTGCTCTCAAACTATTGACAACGAAGCAACTTGTCAAACATTTTCACCCTTACACCTCTTTATCCCCAAATACAACACTTGGACCTTGGGGTTAAACCTTTTCTCAGAAGAAAAAAAAAAGCAAGCAGTAAATGTAAACAAAAGTAAACACAGGCAAGCTTGTAAAACCCACTTTGGCTGTACCATGCCTTACTTAAAATTGGGTTTACAAACCGTTGTGAAATATCCATATGTACATTCATTAGCTTTGAATGACCCTATTATTAATGTTGCTATCGGTGTGCATGAAGCTTAGCTAGATGATACTTCTTGTTTTTTAAAAATGTGGTTAAAGCAATCTGTGATATGTTTTAAAACACGGAATGTGCTTGAAACGTTCGATTAGTTTCTGCTCTATCTTTTGTTTTGTGTGACTATGTGTTTTGATGTACACGTTTCATGTTGAACTGATAAGACTGATATCGATTCATTTCAAGTCTAGAGTAAACTACATCAATCTGACGCATTAGGATGATTAGAAAAAACCTTGCTGAAAGCTACTATAACAATAACAACATCAACAATTATAATATGATAAATACCACGATTTCAAGAAATGTTTCTTCGAAATACATACATAGGTGCATCAGGACCATCACATTCAAGAAATCGTACCTTAATTGGTTTGAAAAGGGACCGAAACCGTTGAAAGGGTAAATGATGAATGCCTAATGCTCAGGGGATTATAAACTAATATGATGAAGTGTGTAAGTAGAAGTAGTACCTGCTGATAAGGGGGAACATATTAAAGGATTAACAAAAAAGCGGACATTTCTTTGAAAATACGCAAAGACGATTAAAAACGTGTAGTGATGCAAGAAACTGTTCTAGTTCTACTGGGTAACTACTGTCGAGTGATGTGCACTGGCTTTTTTAAACGGTTGAAAAAACAAATGCAGAATCGCTTGTTCTCGAGAGCTTGGGGAAGCACATGCGGTAAATTGTTAAGGGAATTTACTCACTTATTTTCAACGGGGATTTCAAGGTTATAGAAATTTATCAAGGTTTCTAATAGTCGTTTAAGCATATTCTTTTTTAGTTGTTTTGTATTTGATTTTTGTACATTTCTGGTAGAGTTGGAGTCTTTATTTCGTTCATTTGATTTGAGATATACAATACAATGAACTTACTCAAGTAATATTGATTGGTATCTATTGTATGTGCATCTTCTTGCTTATTTTCTCCATTATTGTGTGCATTTGGTTCATGCCGATAAAAGAGAGATAAGAGCGGGAAGGGCCTTATGTGTCTACGTGGTAGTTACCTATAAACATCGGCAGTGCTACTTAAAAAACCTCCTTATCAGTGACGGGGTGTTATGGTATTACTGCATCCAAAGTATCTTTTTAAAGCTTTTAGGTAAGTTTACATGATCTATTGAGGAAGACTAATATTACCAACTACATCATATATCGCACATACCGTTCGGTTTTGGTATCTGTTCTCTTTAAGCTGAAGAAAACGCTATTATCGATTCTTTGGTAATACCTGTTGAGGCGTTTCATGGATGAAGTGCCATAAAGTGTTTTTTTTTCATCTCACAGGGGGAGCGAATATAATAACGACAATAAGGAGGTCATCTAGATGCAATTATAATTGATTTCTATTCATTTTGAGAATTAGAGGTTTACAGCGAATTGGGCATGTGAGAGAAGGAACCAGTAACGTAGGTTGAAGAATGTTGAAAATGTAGAAGTGAAGAACAATGTGAACTTTTTTCTTCTTTAATAAAGGGCCCCCAGAAAGGGCACAAACGGGAGAAAAAAAAGAAAGTACCGTTTGTGAGTTTCTCGAATGGACCGTTGAGACTGAAAAAAAACGAATAACAGACGTTCATTACAGCCGTTTTATTGATTCCTAGGGATCAAATCAATAGATCCAATTTGATTAATCAAATCAAGGTATGAAGTGAATGAGTTAGTGAATTAACTGTAGATTACCAAATTTGGAAACTTGTTCGGCCTCTCACTCAACTAACGTTTATTATTATTTTGTACATTCAGAAGTAATAAAGTAGTTGGCCTCGAGAATAATAATGGAGGTTTCTCTTATATCGTGGATATACCCTATATACTACTACAGCAGTTGGATATATATATAGTTTTGGATTTATTGGTTGAATCTCCTAGATGAATGCATGTTCCCCTCGCTGAGGAACTGGATGTTAATTTTTCGGTTGTGGTGAAATGCAGATTTGTCCAATAGTGGCGGATTTCTAAGTAGCCAATTCATCAGCCTTAGAAAAAGCCAGTAAGCACAAAGAAACAGTTATGGTTTTAATTTGTATATAGGACTGGTTGGGTGTGCAAAACACAAACAAATATTGGAAATGGGACATGAACAAATAAGGAAAAACAATAGAGCAAAATATCCTGGTTTTCAAGGGATTCTTATGGCTAAGTAACAATATTGTTAAAACGGGACAACTGAATTCGCTGTGGTCTAGATCTTTTTACTTATGCCTAATGGGCGATGGACTAACTACCAACTATTATTATGCTACCTTATGTATCGTTTTATGCACGTAATTAGCGCCTAGTATTTTTTTTTATGGGGATTGACTTAGGGATGGGATACGATGGCATATTCAAAGGGTTAATTTGTGCATCAATGGTGGTGATTGGTTGAAGTATATTACCATGTTGATTGACTTCACTCGATCATTTACTCTGAAACATGTCGGTTCACGGCATTACCAAGTTACCATTTTTCGACTTATTATATGTGACAACGAGGAATGATTTCTATGAAACTCATAAAAAATAAAGTTGAGAAACCAAAACCTCCATTTTAAGTAATTCTGCACCATTACTTTGATACAAGAAAGAGAATATTTATGGATGTTGAGAATTTATTATACTAAAGATTGTTCAATCATGTAGATGGTTGGTGCGTACATGATATCAAATAATATTTTTTTCCAGCTTGGGTTCTTATGTACTCATGTGAAGAAACTAAATCGATTGAATTGATTGCATGGGCTTTTATGCTTATTGTACTAAAAGAGCGGTATTGCTTATCAAAATTGTATTATTATTAATCCGCAGTTAAAGTATTTAAACTAGGCCGGTTTTTGTTCTAAAAAGCAGTCTGTGATAATAAACATGTTTAAAACTGGACACAAGTTCTTGAATGCTGTATTGGTAGAACAGTAAGGGTAAGGGACGACTAATTAATTTGGGACTGAATGGAGGTTCAGTAGTTCAGATGTATATATCATAATAAAATCTCACATGGGAGGCATCATCTTTGCACTGGCCCTATATTTGAAATAATTGATTTCGATCAGAAGCACAAGACAACCTGAGCAGTTGAGGCAGGTTAGAGTGCCCCTACAAACAGTAGTAATTTTCATTTACTCGGACCAGTGAGAGAGTTCAGCGAGAGTTCAGGGATAGAAGCAGATCTGCTAGAGAGCAGTGAGCGGCGTAGGCAGTGGGTGGTATGCACACATATACGTAACTTGTTCTCTTTGTATTGGTTAAGCACCACCATGCGGACAATGCAGAGATGATCAAAACAAGGAAATATCCACCGTGCCGTACTTACGTTGCTGCAGCAGAACGGGTGGGACGAGGGTGGACAAGGACGGGCAACCGGTGAAGAGATCGAGCAAAAAAGCACGGCTCTCCGAAGAGAATCCCCTTCCGATCCCCATGATTCCGTTGAACACCCCACTGTCACAGGGTTGTTAGGGGAGGCGAACGGCTGTACTTAGCGTGGATTGCGTGCTGTGTAGTGCAAGTACAGAGTGTGTGCTGCACTCTGGATCCGATTGATTGTTAGAATAAAACATGGTTTCCCGATTGTGCAAATGCAGATGGGACAATCCATGAAAATCAGTTTCTTTTGTTTGAAACTTTTCGAGCCAAATCTGCGAACGGCGTCGTATCACTGTTTGTTACCTTTTGGATCCATCCTTTTCTGATTCCTTTTTACAAATCTCATATATAATATATCCTCTATCCATCTTCTTTCCGTCGTCCATCCCGTTAACCTACTATTACCTTTCCCTTACTTATTTCTATAGATTATATATAACCTCTCTCTCCCAAATTCTTCCCCGTTCCAAAACAAACTATACAATCAATTTTCAACAGTCCTTTCAATACACAAAAATAACATTCCCAATTCATGATAAACAGCTCTTTCACTATATAATTCTCCCTTTAAAAGAAAAGAAAAGTTAATAAGCAAACAGACAAACAAGCAAAATAAAAAAAGGATCCCGGACAAACAGCAAATCAAAAACCGATGACTTCTTTGAAAAGATCAATGTCTTCCAAAATGAAATCAACTTTTGGAAAGACTAAGAAATTGATAAAATCAAATTCTTCGAACGATACAAATGAGGTTGATCTTGCAAATGGTGTTGTTATCATAGATTGTAATAACGATAGATCTTCAGTTAGAAGAAGACAATCGTCACAACTAAGCTTACAATATTACTCTCCAAAATCATCGATTTCAAACTCTTCAATTCAATCGTCTTATTTAACAAGAGACTTTCCAAGCAATGATTTTGATGAAAGCGAAGATGATGTTATTCAAGAAGATTACTGTGCATTGAATGAAAATTCAAGTTTAAAATCCTCAGATTCACATAATTTAACAAGTACAACAATAGTACCAAGCAATCTCCAACATAGTAAATCACCAACAAAATCAAACGAACTGATTCTATTACCTTTGAACCCAGAAGATGAATCAATACCACCATGTACAACAGAAGAATTAACTCCCTTGATTCCTATAACATTCAATGAAATCCAACAATCAATGATTGTTAAGAGTAATTTGAATCTAACAACCAACATGTTTGATTCGCCCATTTCACCGATATCAAAGAAACAACCCTTAGTCCTTTCTACAAATAGTTCAGCAACGACAACAACGATAGGAACTTCTACAAACACGCTGTTTTCTTCATCAAATAGTGTGAGATCACCATCGTTGGATACTGCTAGTGGCCTTTGTAACGGTACGGAGGATGTGATGTTTGTTACTAAAACAACGTCAAATACTTCGTTATTAAACTCACCAATAGACTCGATCAAGAACGGTGCTTTATCTTCATCTTCAACGAACTGTTCGCCAATGTCAAGCAATTTACCTACAAATGAATTATTAATGTCAGCAACGAATAGTACTCATCCTAATGGTAACAACGCCAATACAACCATTTTTGAAAAATCGAATCAAATTGATCATTTTGATAAATCATTGGATATTGCAGAAAATGATAAACTGGCTGATCAAATGGCTTTGAATATCTTGGATAAGATTAATGAAGAACAACAAATTGATGAATTGACCAGATTCAAACAAGAAATTTCCACGTCATTTACAACAATAACAAAAAAACAAACAGCAACTACAATTGGATTGAAATTTGTTTGAAAACTTGGGTTTTCAAAATTCTTACTATCTGGAATATACATAAACAGATAGATACACCTCATGGAATTTGTTTCTTTTTCTCTTTTTGAGAATAAATTGCTTTTCCAATAATATAGCCTTTTCTAATGATTTATGAATTCAAACTAAAAACTGAAAAAAAAAATATTAAAAAAACAAATCACTTTACTTTACAATGCCATTGCCAACAACTACTTTATATTTCTTTGCTGTATAATTTATATTTCTTGTTATATTATTATTATTCATTTTCTGTTTCACTATTTTTACTGCAACTATTATTTGTCATTCTAAATTTTTATCTTCTAGCTTTTTATTTTTTAATTTTTGCTATCTGCTTCATATCTCTTTTCTTTATTTTGATATTGATTCATTAATATTAGACATATCAATGTATCGAAGGTCTTATTACTTTCCTTATCAGCTATTCATTTTAATTTATTATTTATTTTAAGTATTTCAGGTCAAAAAACTTTAAATAGTACGTAATCATCTTAATTATAGAAAATAGCCCAAAACTTTACTAGTGTCACCCATATTCAAACGAAATAGTATTGTTACTAAATACTTCTCTTTTAAGTTAGGGATGAGCACCGAACCGGTTACATCTTTTAACTTTTGAATTTCAATGCACACTCTAATCAAAGGGTTGGTGGGAACCTCATGTATGATGATTATGATCTGCGGAAGCGATAGAAGACTAGAAGCGGGGTTTATGGTTGTTAGAGGTACGAATGAATATTGATACGTTCGAGAAAGTCTAAGAAATGTTTAGTTACGGGTATTGGCTTATTGATAACTAAGGGTTGCCTGTTTTTGAAGGATTTGCAAGAACGGATGGTGGAGGTTATTAATAGTTAGTGTTGGAGTGAGATGCCGCTGAATAACAACACAAGGCAAGGGGAGAAACTTTTCAGTCTACAGCAATGCGAGACGCCTACCATATCCCGCCACGATTGTCATCGAATTTGTTGGGTAGTCTATCACATATGAGTGGGAAAACGAATACGAGATCAGCCCTATACAGTAAATTCGCCTGATGAATCTAGTCAATTTGTAAGGATGTGAGAATGGAGAAGTGTGGGTTTGTATTGAATACGCAATTACTAACTAGGAAATCAGGAGACGAGAGTTTCCAGATTCAAATTTGGAAATTATTAAGGGCACAAAAAACACAAAGAGAAGTGACAGATCTGTTTTTGATTTTGGATTGGATAATCAGGAGAGATGCATTCCGGTTGGAATTAATTATCTAGTCTAAATTGGTTACTTGTTCTAGACTTGTCCAAGGCTCAGAATTTGAGGTTATGCAATTAATTAACTAATTAATTCACATATTGGGTCGATGGGGGGATAAATAATCTAACTACCACACTTTGTCACACTATCATGGGGTTAGTTAACCTTGTAAAAAGATAGAGTTCGGTTAGATTTAGTACCGCCCTGTATTTTTATTCTTGGTAATCTTTGTGTTTTTGGGGCTATCGCATTTTTTATTTATAGCAATTTTTCAGTTTTTGTCTTGTTTGCATAGGAGAGAGTTCAAAGAGATTCACATGTCTTCAACCAAGAAGAAACTAGGAGTTGTTCTGGGTGCTGCAAGAGCAAAAATAAAGGTGAATAGATGATCGTATGAAGATATTAAAAGAGGGGCACCTTAATTCTTGTTTTGTAGATTGTCTGCTTTCTTGATCCCCCCCCCTCCCCAATGTAATCATGTGAAACCAATAAGCTGATGGTCAATTCATTTCCGTGGCAGCAGGCGGTTGTCATTTTAATGTGCAACAGATATTGTGTCATATAATATTACATCAGATACAGTGTCGCATACACCGGTCTTTTCAATGAATGCTGCGCGTGGTTCTTTCCTAAAACCGAATCACAAATAAAAAGATAATTGAATCAAGTTGACAAACAAGGTATACATTGCATTGATCCGTTTGAAGGGTAAGAATTTTCTCTGCTGTATCCATTGTTGGTCACATTTATATCGTTAATTGACTTGTATTTCAGGATGGTACGTATACTCTCACCCATTTACCCTTTTGAAGTTGTTTTTTCATAAGATTTTGGCATTTTTGTTACTAACTTTAACGAACAAAACCAACCACAACATCTTCTCAAAGTCATCATTCACGCCCATTAATCAAACGAAGGATGAAGATTATGACATTGAAGAACATACCAGAGAATTACAAATTGAGATGTCTTTCAAAATTTTTGAAGAAGCACTAAAATACCAAAAGGAAAAGAATTTCCCCAAATCGAATTCAAAATATGATGTATTGTTCAAAATCAATGTTATTAAAGAATTCAACTATTCAGGTACACCAACTATAGAAAATTTAAAATATTTGAGTCTTAGGAACAGAGGATTTTTGAAACTAAGTGAATTAATCAAGGATTGTGACGAGTATTGCCAGAAGAATCAGCCTGTCATCAGGGGTGGCGATGGAATCGTTGGCGAAAGTGTAAGTGAAAGTGAAGACGAAGATGAATTAACCAGAAAAGAAGACTTGTTTGATAGATTGTTATCTGCAATTGATGATTTGGTCAGATCGTTGGCACATGGTAAAGGTGATATCAAATTAATCGAACTGCTATTCCAAATATTCAATTTCTACAATTTGAAAAGATTAGCGAGACTTATTGTTGAATTTGAACTATTAAAGACAACGACTCTTGGGAACAAAAATACTAATAATGATGACATTGCTGTTGTTGATGACGATGATTTGAATGTAGACTTACACAATAGCAATGGGTTCTTGCTTCCCAATCAACTCAACTTATTAAAAGATTACCAAGAGTTATTGGAAAATTTAGATGATGTTAATAATTTGAATTTTGTGAGTTTGAATAAGATAAACAAGATATTCACCGATAAAAACGGACAGTTACGATTGAACTTTAAAAAGAAAAAAATACAGTTTGATAAAGTTATATCAAGACAGAATTTCAATCGTTTTAGAAAAATGGATAACGATGTCATTGAATTAAGTTTGAATAAATATGATAATAGAATTGATATTGTGAAGTTTTTAAAAGATTTGAATGAAATATTGCCTAAGCCAAAAGGAAAATCCAAATATTATGACAATTATATTCTATCCGAGGTTCCTATTGAAAAAATCGAACTAAATTTGATTGAAAAAAAAGCAGAGACCTTAGCCATAGATATAAAAGAATCCGACAATGATGACGTTGAAGGAGTTGCTGAACTGGACGGCAATGAAGACATCGAAACTGTTGAAGTTAATGAAGTTAATGAAAATTCAAACGACGATTCAAATAATGAAAAGAAGGAATCCAATTCAACATTGACCCCAGCCCAACGAATCGCATCAAAAAGATTATCAAGATCCAAAACTGATGTTGAAGCTGTCGAATTGAAAATTTCACAATTTGACTATCAAAACCATTTTTTACATCATACCTTGAAGCAATATTTATCTTTTTGTGGTGACTTCAATATAGCTATCGAGAATTTAATTGAAATCTCAATGCCAAGTTTGTCTAATGATCCTGAATCTATTGATAGAGGCAAATTTACTGATTTTAGTTTATTGTTGAATGACTGGACTAATGAACAAACAGAATCTTTGCTGGTGAAATTAGACGATGATGATCAGCAAAATTTGAAAAATGGGAAAGTTAAAGACTCATCATCTTCAATTAAGGAAATATTGAGTTCTAAATCTATAGAAACAAACTCCGAACGTAAAGTCACTTTAGAAGACTTGGATGATGGCGGACTGCTTGCATTGGTCAGTAAAATGAATGACTCTCAGTTACATCTAAATCAAATCAAAATGCTGTTAGTTGACCATATTTTTAAATTTGATGAAAAATCGGGTGGAAATTTAATAACGAATGGATTTGTTGACGAAGAAGCTATTCAAAATTTGAAGCTCATTGTTGACGCTGTTGGGTTGTATGTTTTCAAAAGTTTTAACTTTTATTTAATGAATTTCAAAGGGTTCCATATGGAAAAATTCAAACACAACTTATCAATATCAATTTCTATATTAGAAATCTTGGTGGATTACTATATTAGTATCAAACTGGAATTGAAGCTAAAGAAAATTAACCGATCCGCAATAAACGATTTCCAACTGTCTGAAGAAGTTACTTTCAACAGAATCAATGACTGGGTCAATTTGATTGAAGATTACTTTGGAGTAATCGAACAAGGGGAAAGTCAAGCAATTAATAGATTATGGATTAGATTCAATTGGTGTAAAGTTTCTTTCATACAACAACTACCTGATTTCAATACCGATGAAATATCAAGTACATTAACTGATATATCAAACCGAACAAAAAATGATCTAGAATTCGATATTCTAATGGTCAATTATAATAATATTCCAAGGTTAAACAATTCAAGTATCGATGATCAAATTTCCAAAATGAGGATTTTCAAAACTTTCACTGATGATGATACTTCCAATGGAATTTTGAAAAGTGTTTTGGGTGACAGTGTTGACCAGAAATCTAAGTATACTCCTGAAGGTAAAGAGATCGATCACTTTATTACCAATTCTTCGATTGAGTTGAAGTTGAGATTGTGGATGATTTTATTCAAATACTACAAAGATAATAAATTGTTTATCGATTATCAAATAGGATTCCAAAAAGTTATGCAATTGATATTGGATGAGTTTAACAAAGACGAATATAGGCTGAAATCTAGATATTCTAGAAGTCAATTGATTTTGAGACTGTTAGGATTTTTCAGTTTATTCGCTCAGGATTATATTAATTGTCTTTCTAAAAATAACTGGAAATTGGGATTAGATGATGAATTCAAGCAAAAGTCATTAATTCACGTTGTTGAGTTTTTCAAATTAGCATACATGTTTTTGATTCACGAAGACTTATGCAAGATTTTGCCCATCAAAAAATCCTTGAAATCAAAATCACTAGCAGCTTATAATAAATTAAACGAAATCACGATCTTGTCATTCACTTTACTTACAATTTATTACACTTGTAACCTAAAGGATGAAAGTCCTGAGCATATCAACGATTTTTATGCAATTTTACACGAACAGCTAGGCTATAGACACATTTGCAATAAATTAAATGGAATGTACTTAAACTACATTGAATTCAAATTGGTGGAACTAGCTTGGGATCAATCCGATAACGATTTCTTTCAAACTATCCGTTGTCATTACGATATGAGTATCACTATTGATGCTTTCAGTACATTTGATCACGGGGTGGATGAATCCTGTCCGATGGAAATACAAAATGCCATCAGTGTTAGTAAGTACTTACTAGGTTATTGTTTCAAGAAAAGGCACCCAATGTTTAACGTTCCCAAAAACGATATCAAGAATCTGTTAGATTTATGCTACGAGGTGATTGGGGATATTGATTTGAAAGAAGCAACTATCAGAAAGAATTCCTTGACTTTGAATAATTATTTAGATAACCAGCAGTTGAATGTTAGATTCATTAGATTTGCGTTCTATGGTTTGTTATCGATTGATATTGAAACACCAGATGTGATTATGACCGATTCAGCAATTAAAGGATTGTATTTCATGCAAGGTTTGATGTCCTTAACGTTGTTCAAAATTAGGAAGAGAACTATGCAAGGTAGATCGGCTGAATTGGATTTTGTCATCAAGATGTTTGAATTTGATTTGTTATGCGGGTCTAATAGATTTGAAACTTGGCTATTGTTAGGACAAACGTATTCATATTTAGTTGAAGATGACATTATTTGGACATCTGATAAATTGAACAACGATGAAAAAAAGAGGAATACAGCTTTTTTGCAGAAAAAATCTTTGTTGTGCTATTTAATGGCCATCAATATCTATTCTAAGATTCCTGATACTAAAAAAACCGAGTATGATCAGATTGCTGCCATCATGTGGTCGTCATTCGGTAAAGAATTATACGGTGCCATTAATGAGCCAATGTCAAAGTTGGCATTCTACTCGATTCCCGCAAACGTTTCGATATCAAGTACCGGTGATTTAATCGTTGAAGAGACGAACAAGATTGAAATCAATTCAATCAGTAAAGAAACTGTTTTCAAAATCCTAACTATTTGTTTCAAGCAATCCACAAAACTGAATTCAAAAGATTGGATTAACTTTTACCTGTTAAGTAAGGTACAAGCTAAGCTGGATAATAAAGCGTTGGTTGAGCCTTCGATCAAGAATATTCTACAAGCTTGTATGCTTGCTTTGAAGTTTAGTAATAAAGATGATCCAATTATCGAGCCCCATTACTACTTGTGCTCTTTGGTTTATAAACTGGTTACTAAAAAGAAACTATCGGTTGCTAAGGGCGTTGAATATTTATACCAAGACAACTTACTGAAAGGCAAAGGTGAAGATTTAGAAACTAATAAGGTGTTAGATATTGACCAATTTGGTCAATTTGTGATAAGTTCATTGAGGAAATGCATTTCTTACGATAAGAAAAACTGGCAGCATAAAACACGGTATAGATTAGCCAAGATTTACCTTGATCATTTCCATGATGTTACAAATGCCAAAAAGGAAATGAGTACGATTATTAATTTGAAACCAAGTGTTAGAAACTTGAGTAACATTTGGAAACCTGAAAATGAACGACCAGGTAAGCATTTTGTTTATAATTTCGATTACATCAAGTTCTTCGTTGAATTATTGGATGA
Organism: Ogataea degrootiae; assembly: GCA_019232045.1. Classification (NCBI taxonomy): domain Eukaryota; kingdom Fungi; phylum Ascomycota; class Pichiomycetes; order Pichiales; family Pichiaceae; genus Ogataea; species Ogataea degrootiae. Next base: position 83,780 of record JAHDIT010000036.1, read on the forward strand.
ATCGAACGACATCTATTCCTTGATCAGCCTAATCAGAAAACTAAGAAAATTGGGATCAAGTATGATCAATCAAGTTAAAGTTTTTGACTATGCAGTTGTTAAGACTTGTAGTAAAATCAAAAGGATACTTAAAATAAAGAAAAATTTCATCGATGATTTCTTGTCAAAGATGGTTTACAGTGATTTCATATCAAGTTGTAAGAAATTTGTCGAACATTTACAGGAAAAGAAAGAGTATACGTACATTGAGAAAATCACGTTGTTTTTCTTGAGCGAAGTTGCTGATTTTAGAAGAATGGCTAATGGATTTGGTGCCACTGGTGTCATAGATGATTGCTACCATAGCCTGTTCTTGTCCATGCTTAAAACTTATTTAGCTGAGCAAGAAGAAGAAGAACAAGCTCCTGAACACCCGCAAGATAAGTTGACCCTACCATCAACAACAGCCACTTCAGAGAATCCACCAACTCAAATTGACAGCACCATTCAGAAGCCAATCAACGAGAAACCTATCCATTTCTTTAATAATGACATTCAAAAACCGGCTGTTTCACCAGCAACTCCAACGAGAGAGAAAGTTAAGGTTGCCAGAAGGGACATCACACCGTTTTGCCTTCAGTTGGTTGCCCATGCCCAGAATTTGATAAATGCTTTGAAAAAGGATCTTAATGATGGTTACCCGTTAGTTATTCAGTTTCCTGATGATATTGATGATGATGTTGATGATGCTGAGAAGGGTCATGGGACGATGACGCCTTCTAAATTGCCTGAGGTTGTTAAAACTGAAGGTCAGATTACTGTTGATAGTGCTGGTTTGCCTTTTGAAGACGCTGGAACAAAAGAGTTGGGCAAGGGTACCGTATCAACGGTTGCTGCACTGAATGATGATGATAGAAATGCTGACAATTTCAAAGCTGGAGGCATTGTTGTTGTTGATACACCTGCTGAACCTTCCCAACGTGAAACTGATATTATTATGGAGTCTGTTGTTGGGTTAGATGATGGTGGTGGGACTGATGCCCCCTCTGAATTAGCCAAGGATGAGATTGCTTCAAATGCTGTTAGTGATCACAATGTGATATCTACAAGAGAAGACCAAATGGCCGTTGAACAGGAAAAAGACGTTGAGGCTGTCAATATGGATGTTGATAAGCCTGCTGGTGACGTTACACATTCTCAAAGCTCGCCAGAACCTGAACTAAAAAGCCAAGTTGTGAGTCAAAAAGCAACAGTTACTGAAACTAATCAATCTCCGATCGTTTTGAGCGATAGCGATGAAGAACTCGAAAAAAGGGTCACGAAAGAAGAAACCGAAGAATCAAATCCTTTCAAAGAGGAATATGATCTGCAGAAAATTGTTCGGGAGGCTAGAGATCGTTTAACTGCTGCAGGTTTATTCCAATTGAAGCCAGCTGGCAATTTAGATCCAACTTTAACTAAAAATTCATCACCGGACATTGGAACACCTTCACTAAACCCAGAGAACAATGAAGCTGGCACAACAAATGAACAAGAGGAAGCTGAGTCACACGTCATCTCAATTGGAAGCTCACAATCTGACGTTGATACTGAAAAATCAATTACTTCAATGCTGCCCTTGAAAGTTACACCAATTAGAAATCCCGATAAAGTACAAGCCAAAAGAATCACTTCTTCTAAAACGCCATCTAAAGTTCAAACTAAGATATCCAAATTCTTTGGCCCTGTTTCGAAAACTGGGTCTTCCCCTACTAAAAAGATTCAAAAAATTATTGAATCTGCCAGATCAGAAGTTATTGAACTTAACAGCGATGACGACACTACTACTAGTGACATGTTCGTTGACGCCACCGATTCTATGGAAGATTCTAAAATCGCCGAAAATACCAAAGGAATGAATGAGTTTGGTAAGAGAGAACATAAGGAGGTCGAAGATGATAATGATAAAGATGATAATGATAAAGATGATGTCGTCGAAGTCGGGGCCTCTCTTAATCATCCAGCCTTTGCTACTGCTCCTCCCGCACAAAGGAGGGTCAGTAGAAGATCAATCAGTAATAGTAGTGATGTTTTGATGGAATTAGACCAATCTGGGGGGGTGAAGAAGCAAAGAGTTAGAAAAAGAGTTGGTAATACGTTTGTTACTTTGTCTTCTGATGATGAAATCATTGAAGTTCACTCTGAAGCTTCAGGTTTAGAATCAGATGATGAGCCAAAACAGTCTGACTCGTTGACTCAAATGTGAACCATTTTATAGATATTTACTGCTTGTACTAAAAGATTATGATTAACGTACTTCTTAGTAAAATTAAAAATAACATCCCTGAGTTATTCTAGTTAAACTACATATTAAACATATTATACATTATTCGTTATCAAATTCATTATCGATCCTAGCGGCACTTTCGCTAATCCCCCATTTTTCACCGACGAAGGTATTTTGATTTTTCAGTTCGTTGATGCTTTCAATTGTGATTGTGTTTTTGGCTATTGAATTTTTCAATTCTTTATCCAGTAACTGTTTATTTTCAATTTTCTGTTTTTTGGAAATTAAATCATGCTCGTCAAATTCGGAAAACTGCTTGATTGTTAAATCACCGGTAATCAAACTGACGGCAAAGTCTGTTTCTTTGTTACGTAAAGCTATTAAGTCTTTTCTGAACCGTTCCTTATAACCGTTGAAATCAAGCTTATGTGATTCAAACAACAATTTATCGTAATTCTCTGAAATCTCTTTGGTCCTCGTACTTAGCTCATCATCAGTTTTATCCTTCTTGTATTCTTTGATCTGTTCTGTATCTGTGAATTTCTCAAGTGTTTTAGTGATTGCTACTTGACATGCTTTCCTGTTTTTACTCCAAACGTCCTCTGGGTTATCACCTAGAGCCATTCCTCGGCTTTGCATTTGTTCTTTCTTGACGTCCTTTGGGTTTATTGTTGGTTTCTTCACTGTACGGGTCATTTTGATTATTATTCATTGATTATGATCTTGAAAATAGTGGGATTTGTGGGGTGGCAATGTACATGTTTTCTAGTAATCTCGTTATAATTTGGCAACTTTCATCTTTTTCAGTCTATTTATTTTTATTTTGTTTGCCGTTTTCAAAGCGAGCGGCGCTTATTTGCACTATTTTCGGCTCTTTAAATTACCATCACTATTAACATTAAATATACAAGCAATACAGCCTATTATACATTTACAGAAACACTTGATTTACATCTTGAACTTGGTCTTCTTTTGAATACCTCCTCTTCCCTTAACAGCAATATTATTCGTATTAGTAACAGGTTCAGAATGCTTTCTGATACTAAAGTTGAACGCTCCAGTGCTGCCAGGTGTCGTTGCTGGCCCAAGCCCACCACCTCCAATATCCTCTCTTTCAGAACCAGCACTACTCATACGACCAGCTTTTGGATCTATATGAGGTGTACCTTGTCTGGAAGATGAGGTGTCAACGTGGTAAGGGAAGTAGGAATTAGAGGTTCTTAATGGTGTTGGAGGGCCTTCGGATCCTTCCATTGGAGGGAATTTGATCCCTGTATCGGTTGTTAGTCCAAACAGATCGTTACTGGACTCGTACGTGAACCCTAATAATGATTTAGAAACACCCATATTCTTGAAGTTATTCGTGTTCTTGTTTGGGATGTCGATCGGTTGAGTAGTTCCGAGCTGCGCTATCTTGAGTTCTTTTTCGGCTATTGTTTGTTCGAGTTGCTTAACGATGTTTTCGTAGTCGTTCAATTTTCGGGTATAATTGGTTAATTGGGTTTTCAAAACCGATGAGGTTTGTTTACTATTTGCTGACTTAACTGCCGCTACTTGTTTGTTCAATTCAGAGATTGTGAGTTCGTATTCTCTGGACATTGATGAAAGTTTCTGTTCGAAGTTGGAGGTCAACCTTTGTTTGTCTTGAGTCAATTCAAAATTTTGTTTTTCTAAAGCAGTTGCTGAATGCACACCATTCGAGTGTTTGTTCTTTAAATTTAATTCTCGTTCTTCTTCCACCTTTCTCAATAGTCTCTTGTATTCTGTGGAAAGATCAGCTAATTCTTTTGAAGAATCTTCATATAAGTTAGATATCCTGTTGAATTCAACATTTTGTGGTTCGAGTTTCAATTTATAGTTGAAAACTTGTTTTTCTAAATCTTCAATCTGTTCTTTAAATGTGTTTATTTCATTCTTCAATCGAAAATTTTGATCTTTGATAGCCTTATTTGAATTTAATAAGGTATCAAGAACAGTCAACACAGTCGAGAAGTTATTGCTAGATGCCATCATTTTGTTCATTTTATCGACCATACCCTTAAGAACTTCATTCTCCTTCAGAACACTTCTAGATTCTTCCAATTTCAAGAGCAACTGAGATTTCTCCTCTTTACACTTCTTGAACTTATAAATCGTGGAATTTCTCACATATTCTGCAAAATCTAATTCATTTGATAAGATCAGTAACTCTCTTTGATAGAATTCTAATGCCGATCCAAAGATAGAGTTCATTTCATTACTACTATCATTCTTTAAAGACGGCGTTTCAATTTGAATTGAATGACGTCTAACATAATCATTAACGTTTTCGGTGTGGTTACTTTTTTGAAACAATAGTTTGTGTGTATCCAATAAATCATCAACTTTTGAAATTTCATTAGTAGTATTATTCTTTGAAGTGGGATCAATCCCTAGTGTTTGGACATCGTTTCTTGGTTCTGATTTCGTTTCAAAATCCAGAGTTTTGAAAAGAGGTTGTGATCTTTGACGGTTTAAATTAGAAGAAACAACTGGTGCCGATGAAGGTGGATGTAGTGTGGTGATAGAAACGTTTCTGGACGATCTGTCGATAAACGTGGAAGAAAGAGGTTTCTGCTCTAAATTGAGGCAGTATGCAGCGATATCATCAGGCGAACCAAATTTACTGAATCGATCAGTATCGTTCAATTCAGACTCAGAAGAGTCAAAAGTAAGGAAGTTACCATGAAATTTATAATTCTGTAAGTTCTCCTTAGACTTTTCCCTTAGCGTTCGTTCATCGTAACATGACAATTTATCGAGTAACTGGTAAGATTCAAGATAAGTTGATGGACATTTTATGAATTGAACGAAATTTAACGCATAGAAGCCATACAAAAAAGTGGCAAGTCTATGGTATTGAACTGTATTCCCTAAATAATCTTCATTTAGTAAAGTAGTATTAGGATCTTGCGATTCATTTGCAACGGCCAATGGATCCTCTTTTTCCACTATTGGGGTTGTATCGTGATCTTCCTTATTTGACTGTATTTTAATAGAGACAGTATCGCTATTAGGTCTTGCAGTCCAGCATACAAGTCTAGTGTATATGGCAAATAATGTGGGAAGTTTGTCTTGTAGTTGATTGCAAATATGGGGCAGAATCATGCAAGTTATATTGATTAGCGAATTTATCACATTAGGAGAAGTTTCCGTCATTAAAGAATCTAGTATTGTGTCGAATAATTGGGTGCTTGTTATCGAATATAGTCTTATCGGTTGTGATTTAATTATTGAAGAGAGTAAAGACAAGAGATTTAATCTTTGTAAGGACCCAGTGGGACTGCTCGATATATAGTCACTAATTATAGCTAGGCAGTCTTCTGTGTATTTCAGTGCATACTGATTAAAAAGTTCTCGTATTGTCATTTTGTTGAATCTTTTTCTTTCTTCAAGTTCATAAGGGTTACTTTTTGACGAATTTGATGCCATGGCATTTGTTTGATGTGTATTGTTTGCCAGGTCATCGTTATCACTTTTTTTCAGAAAATTTTCAATAAGCAGCTTGACAACTTTCACTTGATGCATCTTCCTATTTTGGGCCAATTTTGGATCATCTGATCCCTTAATGTCAATTAACACTCTTTCAACAAGTTTCCGGGTCAATTTTAAGAAACTTGTATCCAAACCTGCAGAATCAATTGTGGGTTGCAAGTATTTCTCCACCCACATCATAAAATCATGTGTTTCTACAATGCAGGGTATTAATAGAGTCAAAATTTCAATAAATGTGTTTTCCTTTTGGAAATCAGTAATTATGTAAGTGTTGTATATGCTGAATAATTCATTGCTTAGTTTTGTGTTATCGTTAGAGTCATAAGTGTTGTGTTTTGATAGGTATTCGTTGATCGAGTTAAGGAGTGTGGAGTCGGATATCGAATCTATCGTTCCATCCTCCGAGAATTGTTGCTCCAAGTACTTGATAAGATTCCTGGAGGAACCCAATGACATGATTGGTTGGTCAATATCTTTATGTTTGTTGTATGTGGTACAACAAGTGGATGATTGTTATCTGATAACCATGTATATATCTATCTATCTTCTACAAAAACAGGAGAAACTTACTCCATGTTAAAATTTAAAAGCCGCCAAGTGAAATGTCGTCATAAAAAATTGAAAAAACGCCAAAAAATGAGCGGGACAAAAAGTTTTTATTTAAGCGGGTTTCATGAGGAACCTGTATCCTTCTTTTGACAATGTGGTGATTCTTGTTTATTGTAACTATTGATAAGCAAACTAAAGCTGGTAAGTATTCAATCAAAATACTCAGCCCTATATATAATTCTATCTTATCTTTTAAAATGGTCAGAGTTGAAACTTGCCGTTTATTTAACGAGGAGGAACAGGCGTCAAGGTTGTCTTCAAGATATGTATGTTGTTTCAAATATTTCCGGATCCCGTCATCTTTCCAAAAGTTGAAATGCAAAGCAATCAGAGACGACTGTAGAGAGGTGTGAATATAACTAAATTCTAAGGATCAATGTACTCTTGTCTCTTAGTACATTTAAACAGTTAAGTAATCAATAGCTTACCTATTCAATTACATCAGCGGGTCTCTATCTATTTTATCTCTCCTGTTGTCTCAGTCAATTAATATCCATCACAGCTTGTAACTACTTACGGTCAATTGGTTAACTATATCACGGGAAAGTACACCCAGCTGCCCCAGTCAAGATCCCAAACCATGTCTCTTACATTCCTCGATCTCGTGAACAAAATCGATGTTGTCTCATATCCAGAAGAAACTGAATCGTATGCCCATTTCTCCAAAAACGTGTACACTTTTGTGTCCCATGATGGCTCATTCAACTTAGGTTACCTACTACCATTAATAGTGGCCCAACTACGACTAACCAAAGACTTAGTCGTTATCAATGACACCACAAAAACGGTTCAGATCGACTACTCACTATCAACCTTGGAATCGAGAAACGAAGCATTTGCCAATTTAGGCCAGTCTTGGAAATCGGCCGGATTGTTCGAGACGCTAAGAGGCTGGAGAAACGAACTATACACCATTTACTCCGGTGCTGAAACTCCATATATGAGACTAGAACGTGCCGTGTGCCCATTAATGGGTGTTGTTATGTACGGTGTGCATATTAACGGGTACGTTGTAGACGACAGCCCTGATACTCAACCTAGTGTCAAAATATGGGTTCCTAGAAGATCCGCTACAAAGCCAACTTATCCAGGCATGTTGGATAATACCGTTGCTGGTGGATTAGGTTATCCTTATGGACGGTACGAGACTTGTATTAAGGAGTGTTATGAAGAGGCAGGGTTGGATGCTGAGTATGTGAAGAAGAATTTGGTGTCTGTTGGAGTTATTAGTTACTTGTATCAGATGGAGAGAGATGGGTTTGAGAAAGAGACAGGGTTGGTGCAGCCTGAAGTTGAGTACGTTTACGATTTACGTATGGATGAAGATATTGTGCCGCATCCTGTTGACCACGAAGCAGAAGATTTCCAATTGATGGACCTGGAGGAAGTTGTTGAAAGGTTGAAAGCTGGTGAGTTCAAACATAACTGTGCAGGAATCATAATTGATTTCTTAATGAGACACGGTCATGTTACTGAAGAGAGTGAACCGGATTTCGATGAAATAAATAGAAAGTTACATAGAGTTTTACCATTTCCTATACAGTGATTTTATTTAGGTCGAATGATATCAATTTATTTTAAAGTTTTAGAAGTTTTGTATTTTTGTGTTTGTTTAATATATATACGAAGATCTATTATAGGAGAAGAAAGAAACCAACTATTTGGCAAAGTGTAACTTGATATCCATCCATTGTCTCTTGATAACTTGATCGATCGATAACGAAACATTGCCATAAGTCAATGGAGCAAAGAATAAGAATGAAGCGATAACAACACTGAATAACAACACTAGTACAGATAAGAACGGAATCCATTGAATCTTACCAGCCTCTTCCTTTTCAGATTTTGAATCTTGGAATTCAGGAGTTCTGTTTTCAGTGAATAAGAATTCCAACAGAGCACCAGAGAACAAAGCAGCTAGTAAATGAGCAGGCAAATAGTGATGCAAGAATTTCTGTCTTGACATCAGGAAGAATGGGAAGTAATGTGCTGCCCAGCCACAGAAGAAGAAACCAATGTTATGGTATAATCTAGCCCTAGACTTATCTGTCAAAACGTAAACTTCTCTTCTTCTTGTTATTTGATCGGCTAATAGAATACCAAGGTAAGTAACGAGCAAGACACATTCGATCCACCAACCAACAACGTTACCAATGAAGTAGATTTGTTGTCTAGTTTCGTTCTTAGTCCAGAATGAGACACCAGATAATGACATTGGCCATGATTCAGGGTTTGATGCGAAGGGATGGTCCGAACTTAATTTGTTATTTTGCTCAAACATCTTCATTTGTAATTCCCACCATTTTGTCAAAAATGGTAAGGTTTTAACTTGTTTTGGAACGTAAAGGGCTCTAGCACCGCTCAAACCAATGATTGAGTCAACAGTCCAGTAATTGTCATTATCAGCAACCTTCTTGTTACCGTTAACTTCTTGTTGGCCGAAACCCCAATCTGGTAAAAGTTCATCATCATGAGTCCATAATGTGACAACAGTTGGAACATGGAAAATCTTAACAACGGAAGCTTTGCTCTTTAAAACATCAGTCTTTCTCTTATCAAATGGATCAAATCTGAATAAAGTATCGTTGAATCTTGGACCATCAGCCTGTTCTTTCTCAACAACGGTGAATTCTTCGTTAGTTGGGAACATTGGAGATGCAACATCGTGGGTCAATAAGTAACCATCGGTACCAACATGTCTTAATCTGAAAGTATCACCTTGTTTAACTTGGTGACCGGCTTGTGGAGCATCTTCAAATGAATGATAAGGTAAGATTTCCCAGTAGTTGTTTGGATCGTTGTAATCGTTCATACAGGTGACTTGTTGACCTTGTGATGAAATTCTACCGTCATCATAACGTAATGGGTATCTGAAAGTGTGGGAATGTAATAAACACTCGGTATCCTTGTGCTTTAAAGTAATCACATCGTGATAATGAACTTCCTTGGCTTCTCTTGCTAATGGAGAATCACCTAAAGTTTCTTGGAAATCGGAACTCATGAAAGGATCACCAGGACCAGATTTTGTCAAGACGGCAAAATGAATGTAGAACCAGGTTAAATAGATGATGAAAGGAATGACGATCAGACCGATAGCTCTATGAATGAAGTGTCTGGCAAAGACGCGAATGGTTAAACCTTTCTTTAAGTCTAATAGCTCCCACAGATCCCAAACAACAGCAACACCAATGCAAGCAAAGGTGAAAACACCGACATACTTGGTTGAAATAACACATGATAAAGAGATACCAGTTAGTAATAACCATTTGTACCATTCAAAAGTGAATGGCTGGTGTCTCTGCTTTGAGAATCGAACGTAACAGTAAACTGAAGCAGCAACAGAGACGATTAAAGTGGCATCTAACAAAATCAATCTTGTTTCAGCAACATGGGCATTATCAAAAAGAACCAAGGAGGCACCAAAGGCACAAGCTGGGATGGAGTAACCACATTCTTTCAAAGTGTTGAACATGATTGGAACGGTTAAAGTACCTAAAATTGCAGATAGAGCTCTCAATGGGATGTAAGGAATGGAGTTGTCAATGTAACTATCACCAATGTTGTCAAACTTGAACTTACCATTAAAACCAATGATGTAACCAACGAAAGCAATTAACAATTTGGCAAACGGTGGATGTAAATCAAAGAAGTAGGTTCTTTCCAAATAGTAAGAAGCAAACTTACCGAAATGGACTTCGTCAAAGACAACTTCGTCAGGATACCAGATGTAGTAGAATCTGGCTAAAAATGCCATTAGCGTAAGCAAAGCATTTGTTAACTTGTAATACAATTCCATAGAAGCATCAATTGAAGAGTTGGTAGCTTTCTTTTCAACAAGCAGACTTTCGTCAGTCTTACTGGCTGACACACCAATTTTCTTTACTCCTTTAACTTTTGGAGCCATTTTGGGTTTGTCGTGATATAACTGAGTTATCACTGGTCTGGTTAGTGAAATTACAAGGTTATTTTCTTGTAGGGGAATGAGATGGCTCTTGGGTTAAGCTCTGGTAAAGGTAAATAACACGTATATACTGAATCAATGAATCAATCGACGTGGGCACCGTACGCCAAATCTGTGCTCTGCCATTTTCCAAAGCGTGCACTTCACTGGCATCGTTTTGTTTTGGTTTTGCAGGCAAATTGGACTGATACAGGTAAGAAGTGACTGTCTCCTTTTGAAACCATTTAGTGCTGGAGTTCGGAACTTACTATCAAACAACTATTAGCATAAATTCCAACGCATATAATGATTGGCCAACCGCTCAGAAGATTTCGTGCTAGTTGCGTGATCAGACCTCTCTACAGTAAGAGACTGCTGTCAGATTTCAGCGTGATGCAAGAAGCATTCATGTCTGGAAATGGTAACAGCAACGGGCCAACAACTTCAACTGCAACTTCCAAATCAGCTACCAAAGCCACCCCAAAGTCAAGTACCACAAGTACTACTGCTTTTAAACCAGTTGACCCGGTGATTAACATCTCAAACGATTTCACGTCGCCAACTCCTGCTTCAAACTCTTACAATTCCGCGTCTGCTCCTTCAAAAGATGGCACTTTATCAGATTACTTTGGTGAATCCATGAACGACTACAATAAGACCCTTGAACCAAGTGAAAACACTTTAAACTGGGCGGAGTCGTTCCACGGATTGGGCCATGCTGCTTTTTCACAACAATCACAAGATATTTTATACGCCGAGATCCCTGTTAACGATGTCGAAATCACACCTGATGGATTATTATATCTTCCTGAAATCAAATACCGTAGAATTTTGAACCGTTCATTTGGTGCTGGTGCTTGGGGATTAGCACCTCGTTCAGAAACACGTATTTCCAAAAATGCGACAGGAACAGGTGGGTTGTTAACCAGAGAGTATGGACTGGTCATTCACGGTCGGTTAGTTTCAATTGCAAGAGGTGAACAAACATTCTTTAGTCAAAATGGTATCCCAACTGCAACTGAAGGTTGTAAAAGTAATGCATTGATGAGATGTTGTAAAGATTTAGGTATTGCTAGTGACTTGTGGGATCCTAGATTCATTAAGAAATTCAAGAAAGCAAACTGTGAGGAGTTGTTTGTTGAGTACATTCCAACCAAGAAGAAGAAGAAGATTTGGAAAAGAAAGGATGAGGACGTTGAATATCCTTTCAAGAGATGATGAACGTTGATTTTTAGAGTATTACTTGTATATATACGAATTTTAAATTTTTTTAATCCGTCTAGATGACGCAGTAACAAAAGGAAATGTAAATAAAAATACAATGTAGGCAGTATATAGATGGGGGTATAATTTAGGTGCCAACTAGCATACTTTTTCACTTATAATCTAAATCAAATTTACTGCCCTCGGATAAATCATGATAAAAAAATACACCAACAATGGATGCAAATTAAGTTTTAATGGTGAAATATATATAAAATAGGCTTAAACAAATTATATATAAGTTTTAAAAAAAGATTTTCAAAAAGCATGAAATAAACTAGTGACAAACTTAGTTTTGAGCTCTTCTTCTGTCTCTTTCTTCAGCAATGGTTAACTTAATACCCTTACCCTTTGGTAATGAAACGTATGGCTTACCGGCTTCGTTACCAATGATGAAAACGTTACCTAATCTGGTAACGAAAGTGTTTTCTAAAGAATCCTTAATGTGAACTAAATCGAAACCACCTTCGTGCTTTTCTCTGTGAGTGATAACACCAACTCTACCCAAGTTACGACCACCGGTAACCATAACTAATTTACCAGTATCGAACTTTAAGATGTCAGTCATCTTACCAGATTCTAAGTCAACCTTAACGGTATCGTTAACTCTGACAGCTGGATCTGGGTATCTGATAGTTCTACCATCGTGTGTAACAATGTATGGAATACCCTTCTTACCTAATTGAACCTTCTTAACCTTAGCTAACTTGTATGAAGCTTCTTCAGCGGTAATTCTGTGGACAGCGAATCTACCCTTGATGTCGTAGACTAATCTGAAGTTTTCGTTGGTGGCATCCAAAGAGATGACATCCATGAAACCAGCTGGGAAGGTAGAATCAGTTCTGACCTTACCATCAACCTTAACATGTCTTTGCATTAAGATGGCCTTAACTTCTCTACCGTTTAAAGCATACTTTAATCTGTTTCTTAAAAAAACAACTAATGGTAAGGATTCTCTTAACTTGTGTGGACCTTGAGATGGTCTTGGAGCGTAGGTACCTGATAACTTATCAAGCATCCAGTGGTTTGGAGCTGCTAATCTCTTTAGGTGCTTCTTTCTATAATAAAAATGATAATAGTTATTTAAAAATGTTAGTATTAAAAATTGCTTTTGGAAAGTGATGACAGCAAGCTAGTATAATCATACTACTACTTCTCGTGACTTTGGTAATTGGATAATTGTGAATAGAAGGATTTCATCTTGTGTAGTATGTTGTCAGATCTTTATGGATCATAGTGATGGAATCTAGTCGATCAAATGATATCCTGAGATATACACAGTTCCAGTTGATATGAGTCAACAGTACAACTTGCATATATACTCAAAGCTGAAAAAAACTTATAAAGTATACTTTTATTTATCTCAATTCTGGTCATAAATGACTGGTTTATCACTTGTGGAGATATATTTTATAAAACTTGTAAATTGAAACAAGTATTGATATCAGGTGTTCACTAATCAACATTTTTCTACATGGTACTGTTTGTTGTTGTTTCTCGATGCTGTTCATTTATATTTCATATAATTTTTCACTGGTATTCAGAAATAGTTTAGTTTGTTCAATCATCCAATCAGTGTGTCATAAATGCTGTTGTTCTCATTACATACGGTCCTCTACCCATGTTGATAATATATTATTTATAGATGGTTTTGCTGAGTTTATAATAAAAGTTTAATATACTACCAAGCTAGACAACGTAATGAAAAATGTTGATAATTTTTTAATAAAGGAGAAGGAACCAATCCTTGTCCACATCTCTCTCACTCCAAAGGTTTGCAAAAAGATCACAAACTGTAAATCCAGAATTTACTATGGGAGAAGGAATACCAGTCGTGCGTGTGCAGTACAACGTTGAAAATTTTAATGTGAGAGTGGATTAGCGGTGCGAGTGTGTGATTGGATTGGGAAAACGCAGTCACAATACGCGAGTAGAGGGAAAAATAGGGGAATTGCTACAGATACAACAGACTTTGTTACTGGACACAACAAATTGTGTAATATATTGCGTAATATTAGCATGACATAATCAATTTTTCACACCGCATTGACCACACATTACCGCAGCAAATGCATTACTATAAGAATATCTCTTTCTTCTTGTTGTCTAGTTCTCCATCTTGCTTCACTACATATTTACTTACATATCCTATTTATACTCTACAAGAACGAATTGAATGGCCAATTTCTGCACAATTTGAGCACTTTGGTGGCGCTTTCTTTTTGATGACCCTTTGGTCTGGTGGGTTCCTTTGATATAATACATTTTGGTTTGCTTTTCTTGGTGGTGGTGGTGGAACTAGAGGATCAAGTATTGGCAGATACTCTGATAACTCATTTCCAAGACCTATCCTCCAAAATTGATGGATATCGCTCAGTGGAATCGGCCGATTTTCTTTCAATAAGCTCGCGATTCGGTGGGCACATGGAAGGCCCATTGTCTTCGTGAATATATTGGTACAACTTGATAAAGGGGCTTCGGGGGTAGCCCTCTTCGCTATCATAGCTTGCTCTGAGATTAAACGAAGCGAATATCTCGACGTTTTCTTTAAGATTTTTGAATAGAGAACGTGAGAGCAAAAATTCGGCCTTTTAATCTGATCATCTGCAAGGGCAGACGAAAGTCCATGATGCTGAGCTTCTAATGCATTGTTTTTGAACGAATTAACAATGCATTAGAAGCTCAGCATTTTGCCCTTTCGTCTGCTCTTGCGGAAGATCAGATTAAAACACCGAATATCTGCTCACACTTTCTGTATGATGATATCACTAAGAGAACGTCGCAATATTCGCTTCGTATAATCTCAGCAAGCGTTAATAGCGAAGCGTTAATAGCGAAGCGTTAATAGCGTAGCGAGCAGCCCCTGAAACCCCTTTATCAAGTTGTACCAATATATTCACGAAGACAATTGAATCGCCACCTTATTGAAAGAAAATCAGCCAATTCCACTAAGCGATATCCATCAATTTTGGAGGATAGGCTGATGTGTTGACAATAAGCTAGCGATTCAGTGGGCACATGGAAGGCCCATTGTCCTTGTGAATATGTTAGTGCGGTTTCTTTCGTCTTGATTCGTCTAGGATATTATAGCAATCCTTTGGTTTAATCAAGATAGCAGGCTGCTCTGCTCGTAGGAGACTAATAATTTGCTGTGGCTTAGGTCCGATATCCGATAGCTGCTTAACAGTATTGATTTGATCTTCGGTTAATTGCCGACGTCGTGCTAGAGAATGCCCTATCATATTATCATCAGGTTCATGGTTATGGGTAGGATTTCTGACCTGAATTTGCCATTGATTATTAGCAAGCTTTTTCCCATAGAGTTGAAAGGGACATCCAATTCGCTTTGTGCTTGTTTTCCTGCGTTTTGCCCCATCCGGAGCGTGAATTCTATCGCGGTAGATATCGCCTCTATCACATCCAAGGGTGATATTCCGGCCTGAATTTGATCTTATAGTGGTAATAGCGTAGCCATGAGACAGGGCATGCTGCTGTACAGAAGTAAGTAGCTTATCTCTGGTCTCAAAGACTTGCTCCATTGGTGGCTCCATGATAGGATAGAGAATCAGATAAAGAATGAGATGAAGAACTAGATTACAAGAAGAAAGAGATATTCTTATAGTAATGCATTTGCTGCGGTAATGTGTGGTAACTGCGGTGTGAAAAATTGATTATGTCATGCTAATATTACGCAATATATTACATAATTTGTTGTGCCAGTAACAAAGTCTGTTGTATCTGTAGCAATTCTCGGATAAATAAGGAAGATGATCAAATGGTTGGAGTAGAGATGAAAGCATGGCTGTGTTGCTGTTTTTTAACCCAAACTACCCGAAGATTTGAGAATTGATGGGATAACGATCCGCCTTTTATTTTTGTAATAAATCTAAACACCTTAGAATCGAATATTTATTTAAATCGACCGAATGTCAATTAGATGGGTCTGTAAAGCATCTTTGTTTGGCTTATTGAGTACATGTCTATCTGGGTGTAACCATATTTGCAAATTTACGTGTAACGTTCACTTTCATTGGTTCGTGGCGAAATCAGAGTTGAAGTATAAAGGGTGCAGAAACCAACTACGTTAAAACATTATTACAGTTATTTTTCATACAAAATTTCAATATATTATAATTGTAAACAAAATAAGTAACCATAATTAACCATAAAATAACTAATAAGTAACCATAATTAACCATAAAATAACTAATAAGTATAAAGAGCAATGAAACATCTAGCTCCAATTTTTAACAACATACTTCTTTAACAACTCTCCAATATTATACTCTTGTTCACAATCATTGTAGAAACCTAATCTAGACACGGCTTCCTGATAAAACGTTAAGTCGTCTTCACAGGCAATTTTTAACGCCCATAAGATATATGTCTGAATAAAGTCATAAAACACAACATCAACGAGTTCATTTGAGTCTTCATATTCTGATTTTTCATAAGACTGAATCACGTTAGGGACTGGGAAGTACGGCAACGGTCTATGAATGGTATCGTCACCATTGGACCCTAAATCGTCGGTGGTTTTGTAACCGTACGAGAGAGTATCTTTGTATAAGACAGAATCTTCAGAGTTAAAAGGCCCCATTAGTATGTTGTTCATAAGTTCACTGATTTCTGACAATCTGCCTCTGATGTTTCTTGAATTGAAGGTTTCATCATTCAATTCAAGTTCTGAAAAAGATAGATTGTTTTGATTCATTATTGCTTTTTGGTAGGGTGATAACAAGTCGGAAAGATCAAGATCGTTTTCTTGATCATCCTCAGAAAGAATATACTTGGCGCTATTCAATAGAGGTTTCAATTTCATTGCAAACTGGAATGGAACATCAGGAATCACCTTCCATTTGTTCTTGAATGGAGAGACAGTAAACTGTGAATTTCTGTTGAAAGCTCCCTTATACAAGTCGTACCTTATCGAGCCTGAGTTGATTATCACTATTCTGCTATTTTTGAAATCACTTGATTCAACAGATGATTCAATGTGACATAATTTTGGTTCCAATTGGGTAAGAATATCATCCTCCAAGAATCTTAATAAGCTTTTAGGATCCCTGTTATGATAATCGGCTGTAGCCATATAATAATTCTTTGGAACAAATCCATAAGCTTCGTTCAGTTTCAGTTCTTGACTAATCGAATAAAGCTCATCAGAAACTTTCAACCCTTCTAAAGTATTGAATTCTGATAGTGATGATAAATTAGAGTGATGCAAAAATGAATGAAGATTGAAATCAATATATTTTCTATCCAGTCTGGATTCCGAATCTTGTTGTGGATCAAACAAACTATCAATACCCGTTTGTAAGTTCGTGAAATTGGATAACGATAAAAATCCAACAGTTTCACAGTATCTACCACTTTGTAAACCTGTTGACAGTTCATCCAATATACTGAAATCTCTTATATGTGAATGACCTCCAAAATATTGAATAACTGTGCTTGGGAAGTATTTTCTAACTATTGAATGTAAACTGTAAAGTTCTACCCAGTCATGACTCACTGGTAAGTGACCAAATATAACAACAATATCAACATCGTAATTAGTTGAATAATCAGTCATTAAATCATGAAACCAATCCTCTTTGATAACTTTTTCAATTGGGTCAACTCTAACACGGTTGTTACCACCTTTGAAATCAAATAAAAATGACAAACTAAATATTTTGTATTTGTTTATATTCGTTTCAAAATATCTATACTTTGAATTACCAAATATGACCCAGTCTCCATCGTCGTTCAAATATTCAACATTGGTTGATATGAAAGCTTCTCCATAACGAGGAACAACGTTTTCGTATTCATATGCACTGACTGCTTCCGCATACAGTTCATGATTACCAACGGTAATCAAATCATAAGGAGCGTTCATGAAGATCTTGGAAGACAGCACACCATTTGGAATACTTAAATCGCTCAATCCGTTACCATCATGCTTATCACCAGTATCAACTAAGATCAAATCACCCCCACTCGAATTACACAATTCTTTAAAGTTGCTGACAAATGAGATGAAATCACCCCAATCTGAAGAAAATTGTCTTTGGTTCAAGTGACCCAAGTACCAACCATGGGTATCCGTAGTATGTAAGAAATTCAATTCTTTTGGCTTCAAATCACGTAGCTTCTCGTTGAAATTAGGTAATTTGGAATGTAGCTGCTGCTTAATATGGATGTAGTTAAAGCTGTTCAACAGCCGGGTTGTATTTGAAATTGGTATCAGTTCATTGAACTGAGGAGATATAGAATCAAGATTTTGAACCAAGATGTAAATTCCAAGTACAATTGAAGCGGCCTGAGTTATGAATAACATGGGTAGGCTTCTAAGTTTTGTAAATTGATTGCAATTAAATAAGTTAAAGTAGTTTGTATGTGAACGAGATGAAACCCTTCAATTTCGGATAGAAGTGGAACTGAGGTTAACTGTCAAATGAATTGAGAACTTTGTCGTGTTGCTGTTTTAAATATGACGAGGGTGCCGATTTATATGACGTTTTAATCGATGTAGTTTTAATATCAGTTGATGCTGCTGTAATTTAGAGTAATATTAAAGGAATAAACGGTATTTCATAAACAGTAGAATATCGTCTCGTTTAGCCCTCCAATGCAATAAATGCAATTGTGACAGGTGAAATTTGTTTACCAGCGGAGCCGGCTTTAACGCCTCACAATTGCCGCATTTGGATAAATGGCAAGTCGTACGAAGGGGGACAAAAGACAGGCAATATTGACCACGTCGATCGACTCTTATAGAGATAGTCGCGTCCATCGACTCTCGTCTTTGTAATTATTTGGCCGTTAAAAAGTTTTAGGATACCCTTGGCACAGCCTTGGGTTTACAGATGAAAGAGAAGGGCTTCATAATCTTTTGATTTGACAAGACAAACTGCAAATGAGGGGAAGGGGCAGTTTTATAAGGTAGAGAGCTTTTAAAGGATAGAAGAGTCCTTGTGGACTAGTGGTTTACAAGTAATTAATTAGAGATCCCGTAAAGTTTGATTACCCAAAAACAAGATGTCTGAAGTTGGTATCATTGAGTCTCCAAGGGATAAAAAAATCATCCTGCCAAAACCATTTTGGTCCAAAGATGAATCCAAAAAACAGTTTGTTCCAATAAATACTGTCAATGAAACTGTTAAAATCATGGCATTCACAGCAATGTTCATGGGTGGTACACATTTTCGTCGTATGTTACAATACAGAAAAGGTTCTGCAAGACCAGGTACTGCTAAGTATTTGAACATGTTTGAAATCAGTAAAAGACAGTTTGTGTCAATTCCATTATCCTTGGGTACTTATTCATTCATTTCGAGTTCGTTGTACAACTTAAACGAAGAAACACTTCCAAAAAACGAAATGCTTGCCGTTTCATCCGCTTTGTTAGTAGCTACTGTTTTCAAAAAAGGTTGGGGCTTGAACAAGAAGATTGGTCTAGCTTTGGGAGTTGGTGTTGTAGCTGGTATATTCGGTTGGACTGATGGGTTTGTTTTGTACGATACCAATATAGCTTATCTAAGACAAACGAACCAGCTTCATGATCAAGTTAGTAACAGAAGCTTAGATGAAGAATTTGCCAACAATACCTATAAGAAGCAAGGATTTTGGGAGACTGTTTATAGAAAGCCATTGTCTCAAACTATTGAAGAGTTGGGTGAAGGTAGAGGTATTGGAAAGCAATAAGCATTTTTTTGCACTACGGCAGCTAGATAGATGAGTGATTGAAGTGCTGTGTGATTGCCATCCTATTTATTTATTTATTATATTACTTTATTTATTTTACGTTATCTTACATACATCATTGTTTATCGATATCAATCTTGTTAGAATCCTTAAAACTGTAAAATTCTGAATCGTTATTAATATTTTATATGTTTGTAATTTTTATATGTCAAAAGTGGAAACGTATATATACCGGATTGGAGGAACACTACTAAAACAAGAAAAAAGGAGGGAAATGAAACGCAAAAAAAATATCACATAAGAAACCTAGAAAAACAAAAGAGGGGGGGGGGGGAAGAATTGGAAAACGTATAGATTGGGAATACTTTTAATAAATAAATAAAATAAGAGAACAAAAACAAAAGAAACTCCGATCGGTTTCAATCTCTGGAATTGCTAGCTTTGTCATATTTGACAATGACTCTGACTTTACCACGGCAGTTGTAGCTTTTGTTTAATTTCTTGATTTTTTTCTGCAAGCCAACAATTCTGCTTCTGATTGAATAACTGTATTTGATATCATCGCTTGGTAACAGAACGTAAACTTCATTTTTAACCTTCGTTGAATTGTTGTTGTTATCATTGTTACCTGTCTCATCATCAGAATTATTTGCCGTTGAAACTAGTCCAGCAATATTCAAGTCAGCAATACCGTTGTTTAAGTTGGTGTTGTTATTCGCAGCCGCCGTATTAGCTGTATTTATGTTGGATGAAGCTGTGGTGTTGGTAGTTGTTGCTGCAGTGGTACCGTTTGTATTACTGTTAGATGACTCACTAGATTTAACCTTGAAGAATAATGAACCAGCTCTAATGTTACCACCTGGGTTAATACCACAAATAACGTGCATCATTTTACCAACGTATTTAGTCCAATAAATCAAACTTTCACCATTCTCAGGATCAGCATCCAAAACCAGCTTTTCTAAGTTAGCATAGTATTTTTCTTCGGACGGAGGGATATCTGCGCCCCATCTTTCACAGCATGCTATACCGATCAACGCTCTTATCTTATGTGATAAACCATGAGAGCCAGCAATGATACCAGTTGTAGCAACATGCAATGAAGCAGTTGGCTGTAACTCCTTTGGATATGAACAGTGAACAAACGCAATGTTACATAACGCTGGCGCCACTCTTAAAGTAACTTCTTCAGGGACGACATCACCGTCAGGTAGACCCGTTTTCAACATTTCTCCGTATTTGTAAGCCAATAGTGGTGCATAAGGTCTAGTTGCGGTTAATATTGGATCCTCAATCTTGATTTCATTTGGAATCATAGAATACAAAACACCTTCTCTAACACCACCTTCACTGAAATGGAAAGACTTAACTTTTGGCAGTGATTCGAGAGCTGCAGAAACCAGCAAACCAACAGCTGGCATTTGTTGTTCTCTTCTTCCCGAGACTCTGAAAATCTTGTCAGATGAAGAGTCAAATTTTGGAACCTCTTTCTTCAATAGTAAATAATTGGCCATTTTGCTAACTCTATCAAAAGTTGTTGAATAACCGTTAATAATGGTTTGAATTGGGTATGATGGGTCATTACCGATTATTAAATGGCCTAAACCTCTTAATCCACCACCACAGCAGAATAATCTCAATCCTCCATTTCTTTCGGCTTCTTGAATTAATTCCTGTGGTAAATTAATTTTCTCCAATGCAACTTCATAAGATTTTTTAATTTCATCGTAGACGTCCATGCTATTTTCGTACTTTAACCTATGGGTTAAAGCAGCAGCACCATAAGGCATAGACACTGGGTGTTCACTAATTTTAACTTCACCATTTCTACAACTGATCCAACTGATTTGGGTAGATCCACCACCCAGATCCATGAACAAACCGGAAATGTCATGGAAAGAAGATGCAACACCGTACGCACCTGTTCTACCTTCTTGTTCTTTACTCAATAATGTCACCTTCCAGCCTGTTGCTTGGAAAATGATATCTCTGAATTCTTGAGAATTGGAAGCCTCTCTTGTAGCTTCGGTAGCAACAACTCTGACACCATGTGGAGGCACACCAAAATCCTCACAAATCCATTTGAATCTTCTCATAGCTTTAATAATCTCTCTTATGGCATCGTCAGGAATTGGTTTTTTAATATTTGTGTTTGCTGAGTCTGGAAGCTGAACATCAAATAAGGATATTCCTAATCTATCTTTAAAAACACACGGCATGATTCTAGCATGATGAGGAGCTTTTGAAGAGATGGAGAATCTGATACCGTTGGAACCAATGTCGACTATGGCCGTTAATGCTCGTCCAACCACAGATGCTTCATCCTCAAGGTCATCTATGTGATGGTTATCTGTTGTGTCTTGAAACAGTATAGTATCTTCAAACGACATGCAATTAGCGTATATTTATGATTATATTTATATATATAATCTGCGTGGTATGGGGCTTTTTTAAACTAATGAATATTAAGATTGAAAATGGGCCTTAGAGATGATCGGAACAGGGATGTATCAGGTGCTATACGGAGGAAAAAATGATTTATGTATCTTGGTTACAAGTGGCTATGTCAAATGGAGAATTAGTAGATGATAGGTATCAATTTGTCCAGCTTTATATCATTAATAATAGACAACTAGAGAGATATAATCAACTGTGGTGGAAAAAGATTAGGATTACATTACAAAGTGAAAAAAAATGCAATCAGTGCACGGCTTCAATTTGACAGCTTCTTTGGTTGGGTTTTTGATAGACTGATTAATAAGTTTGTTAGTAGCTTTATATATATATATATAAATACGATGTGTTAAAAGAGTGTAGATAAGTACACAACAGCGTATCACATACACCTAGAGATATATATCAGCCACAATGGATCAAGCAGCAGAAGACTTACTTGAAGTGGCACAAGCAATAAACTCTGTTCACAACCAGATCAACAACGACGAGGAAATAAGGACCGAACAAGAGAAGAAAGACTTGGGGAGGATCGAACAACAAGTTAAAGGTCCCAATGCTGAAATAGATTCGGAAGATTCTGGAGAGGATAGCGAATTGGAAGAACAACAATATGATATAACTACCGGTTCAGTCTGGTCTTTTATATCATCGTGTGGTATAAATTTAATCCTACCATTTATTAACGGTATAATGTTGGGTTTTGGTGAGATTTTGGCACATGAAATCGGATTCAGATACAATTGGTCAGGTGCTAGAGTTGTTCCAGCTAGAAGAAATATGTTGATACAATCTACTCAAGCTGATATTAAGAATAAGAAATCAACTTTGTTTGGTTAGAATTTCTCAAGTCCGTTTAGCTGAAAACAAAAGGCAAACGCTTGGTCAAAACAAGTTGGAGTTTTTGTAATACGTCCTTTATATCTACTTTTCTTTAATCAGAAAGGTAGAGAAAATCATGAATAGTTTGATGGATAGATGGATGAACAGATGGATGGATTGTCATCTTTTCTGACTGAATTTGGATTTTTTTGGTTTGGGGTGATAATTTTATATGCATGTATATATAAATGAGAGAAAATAAAGATCAATAGTAAAATAATTATCTGTGTTTCTTTTGAAATAATAAGTAGATGGAAGGGTACCCTTTTGGATGCTTTGGTGCCCGAATAGTGGTTTGATGTAAGTTTGTTGGGGGCAAACTGCAGACTGTAGACAAGAAGCAATTGCACTTCTAGCCGAACATTTACAAGTTACTTGTTATAAATTTATTATAATATCCATTAAATGTAATTCATGGATACCAGCAAGATATTTTGAATGTTATATAATATAAAATTAAAGTTACTATTGTGAAGATGATTGGAGATTTTGAAAGCGAAAACTTTTGACTGAACTTTTACCTGATATTAAAAGTAAGCCAAATATGAAGAAAGATAATTTGATGATAACGAAGATAAACAAAATACCACATCTTATCCAAACCGTTCATTATTCCAGGAATAACAGTACTTCATAGGGGGGTGCCAAAATATGCAACAATCACGCTGTCACACAGTTTACCCCACAGCTGCGCCGCACACATGTGATAATTCTCCAGACGGTCAGCCAAAAGCCTTTGGAATTCACATGCTCCCTTTTTCTTTATTATAAATACTTCCCTGGTGCCAGCAAATCTCCGTCTGTTTGCATTCATCAAGGGAAAACTTTACTTGGAATTATCAGCTAATCAGTCAATAGATAATTCCACCAATCCATCAATCAATCAATTAGCAAAATGCCTTCCCAACATTCACCCACTTTAACTCTGAAAAAGAACCAATATGTATTAAAGTCCTTTCAGTATTTCTTGAGACTCTATTCCAAAAGGAGAACAGCAATCATGAGATCTTCATTTGCGCTTGTCGTTTATATGATCTTTAATGGTGGTTCAAACAGCACCAGAAAGAAGAGTAAAAAACATACCCACAGACGTCAAAATAATGAATTGATAGCAGATGCTACGAAGAAATCTAAAAATCCTTTGGTGAATATAGCAAACAAATTTAAATCTTCTTCCCTTGTCTTATTATTGAAACAGCTGGATTTCAAAGATGAAGCCACAAAACCAATTTTATTGTACTTTGGTTCACAAATTGGTTTATCGATCATTAGAGCCCTGATCACTTTAAAAGTCGCTTCTTTGGATGGTTACTTGGTTTCTTCCATTATTTCTAAAAAATTCAAGAAATTCTTTAAATATTTGGTTCTGTGGTTGTTACTGGGTATACCAGCTGCGTTTACAAATTCCCTGTTAAATAAGACCCAGCAGCTACTATCTAGATCAATTAGATTGAATGTCACAAGCAAAATCTTAGACGAATATTTGCCTGATTCAGGTAACAGTACTATCTATCACATGATCAATAACGCTAAAGGCCATGATGAAGAAGATGACGAAAATAAAATTGATGATCCAAATCAAAGAATCACTACAGTTGTTGAACAGTTTTCGGACTCTTTGTCAAATTTACCGTCTCAACTATTAAAGCCAACTTTAGATATCCTGTTGAGTGCAAACCAATTAGCATCTTCAGGTGAAAACGTCGCCGAAGGTGCTTTATTGCTAGGTTTAATAACCAACGTTTCAACATTAATCTTGAAAGTTTTCACTCCAAACTTTTCCAAGATTTCTACAACAAATAACGAATTAGAGAATAAATTCCATGCCTACCATTCCAAAATAGTCAATAACAATGAAGAAATTGCGCTAGCAAAAGGCCATAGAAGAGAAATCGATTTGTTAGATATGAATTATTTTGAATTGGAAAGATTCAAGAGAATGGAATTGAGAAGAATGGCAGTCTATAATTTTGCTGTTAGTTTCATCTTTAAGTATTCATTAGGAGCTTTTGGTTTGATGTTGTGTTCGTTGCCAATCTTCACTACTGCATATGCAAACAATTTCAAAATTACCGAACAAATTGCCTCCAAGATTTCCGCCGATTTCATTACTAACAGATCTCTGCTCATGTCTGCTTCTGAATCCTTAGGTAAGTTGGTCCAATCAAAAAAGAACATTCAAAATTTACTAGGTTACAGTGACAAATTATGGGATTTTGAAAAAGCTTTAATTGATATCAATAAGTCAATAAAAGATGATTCAATACTTGAAACAACGTTGAATTTTGATCCTTTAATCAAGGGACCCAACGTTTCTTATGGTAACGAGGTTGGTTTCCAAAACATCCCATTGGTGACTCCAAGTGGTACAACTTTAGTTTCAAACTTATCCTTCACTATCAAACAAGGTGACAATTTATTGATTATCGGGCCAAATGGATGCGGTAAATCTTCCTTGTTCAGAATATTGGGTGGTTTATGGGAAGTCCGGGACCCGGGCCATTTAATAATTCCCGATAAGAGAAAGGATTTGTTTTACTTACCACAAAGAAGTTATTTGACTTATGGTTCATTACGTGAACAAATCATTTATCCAGATTCTATTGATGATTACTATTTGAATTTGGAAACCTCAAAGAAACATCATAAAACTATGAAGGATGATATTTATTTGATTCATTTGTTGAAGCTTGTCAAATTGGACCATTTAATTGATTTAGCAACTGCCGAAGAAGAGGATGATGAAGAAGATGATGGAAGTGTTGCTATGACTCATTCACCAGATTCACCATTAGATATTGTTAAGAGATGGCCAGATTTATTATCCATTGGTGAACAACAAAGATTAGCATTAGTTAGATTATACTACCATCAACCTAAATTTGCCGTTTTGGACGAGTGTACCTCCTCAATTTCCCCAGATTTGGAGCAAGAATGTTATAGAATTGCTATTGAAGAGTTTAAGATTACTGTTCTATCGGTTTGTCACAGAACATCACTTTGGAAGTTCCATACTCATATTCTAAAGTTTATTAAGAACAATAACGAAGAGGTTGATGATTACGAACTAAGTAGTAACATGTCTTCCGTCGATACTTATGAAAAACACAAAAAATTCTCATTTAGCGACAGTGAAAGCGAAGATGAAGAAGATGATAATAACCGTGCCCAATTGGTTGTTCCTAATAGAGACCAAGCCGCTGCTTTCACAGTTTTTACAAAGTTTGATCCAATAGAGAGACTAAAGAGACACGATGAATTGATTGAAATTGATAACAATTTGAAAAAGAGTTTGAATTTGAACAAGAGATTAAAGGTGTTGATGAAAATCAAGGATAAATCTCAACAAAAATTGATGTACTTGAACGATGAGGAGTGAACAACCACATATATAGAAATTGATCGACTTTGTATTTTTGAATACACATATAGAAAAGGCTTCCAATACATAGTTTCATATAATATTACAGTATTTTATTTATAAAAACACAACATCTCTTCCGTCTCTTTGTAAAACGCTAAACCAATCTTCATTTGTTTGCCAACTTTTTTTCATAAGCTCCAGTGCAAATGAACTGCTCGGTGAACCTCTCACCATAAAAGACTTCAACCTTTCCGAATACCACTTTCTGTAACTTTCATTTTCACAATCGCAACCACATGCGAAAATCGGCAAGATCAAACACAGCTCATTCGGTGAATCCAATGGAATGAATTCCTGGATCAGGGTCATCAACTCCTTTGATATGTCTTGAATCAGCGAACTTGATTTAGCCAACCGCAACACACGTCTATATAATTGATTCAACCCCATTAATAGGAAAACTTTATTCGTAGCAATGACAGACTTGTACTTAATGCTCTCGTTACTGTTGTTCAACACTGAATCCGAATTGTCCAATAATCTGAATTGACGTTCTATCTCAAGCGCTTTTCCAATCATCGAAGGGGAGATCTTGAAATCCTGCGATGAATTCGAACCGTTGAATTTCAGAAGGATGTTCGTCTTACGGATCAATTTCACCGTTTCGGTGTATAATGGGAGGAACTTCAAGTTGAATCCGGTGAAGTAATCAACGTCGGCCATGGACTCGTTGTCCATTATTGTCTTTTCAAAGTTGGGCTGGTTCGTTGATGATGGTTGATCGTCCATTTCGTAGTTTATTAGTTGTGCTTCGTATTGGTCCAAGTAATCTGTTTTCTTCCGGGTTGTAGAATCTGCGGGTGTTGCAGCGGGTGACGACGGTTGTGGTGTTGCTGCGTTTTTGCATTCGGTGATTTGTGGTTGTTGTTGTTTCTTTGTGGAGGTAGTTGCAGAGGAAGACCTTTGGTGAACCATTGGATATTCTGGACTTTTTTCACTTTGGATACTAAATGAACTTCTTCTTGATTTACCCATGTTTCTATAGGAGTGTTCCAGGTATTGATTCATTTCGGTGTCGGTTGGTTCTAAAGGTGACGATAAGCTGGCTAAAACGTCTAAATATGCAAACCATCTCAATAAGAAATAGACCAATCTAGATTTCTTGATTTCATCATTCAACGATAAGCTTGCATTCCTTTTCTTCAAATCCTTCATGAACTTGTCAAATGGTTTATTGTAACCTCTCATTAATAAAATCTGTTTGGCACCTTTTAAATGAACTTTCCAGTTACTTGATCTCGACGTGAAGACCATGAATGAACTTAGAAATAAAACTAGGGTTAGCGTTAAATCACTAGTTGATGTTTCCTTGTTCTGTAAAAGGACTAACAATTCGCTCAATGATCTACTCAACAACTGATCGATAACTTCAGTTGGCTCAGGTTTACCAAGCAATTGATTCTTATGCGTCATGCCAAATGCCACGATTAATGACAGTAAGCCGTCGTTAGTGACTGAAATTTGCGGCAGGACGACTTTGAATGGGTTGTCAATATATATTGTTTCATCAACGGGGATTAGAACTGTTGCTGTCGATTCAATATAGAACCTAAACGAATCGTAATAATCTGGAACGTTTAATAACATATCCGGTAACGGTTGTAAACCCCTCGGGATCGGTTCTATGTCAATAGATTCCACTGATGATGGAGAGGACATGTTCAGGTATTGATAGTTGCTTTGATGGTGATGGTGATAACTTGGTAATGCTAGTAGTTGATTAATTTTAGATTGCGTTTGTGAGTCTTCATCTTCGTCATCGTTTGTGAGTAATAAATTAGAAGGAGCTGTTACTGCTCGTTTCCTGTAGATATATGGAAGTGATAGTAAATTGTTGTTAGTTGATGGATTCAGAGCTTCTAGTCTAGCAATATCATCAGAATATTCATTCGCTAAACCTTCTAATGACTTGGAGGAAATATCGTTCTGATTTCCGTTATTGTCATCCCTGCTGCTGTTGTTTCTAATCGTGTTGAAATTGTTATTGTTTCCGTTTTGATTGTCAGGAGATTGTACAAATAAATCAGGTGAATCGGTTATACCAAAACTGTTAGGACTTTGATCATTGATGTTTTTCATTTGTGTCTGTTTGAAATCAACTGAATATGAGCCCATCTCTTGATAAAATGCAGATGGTTGAATAACGTCATCTGTAATTAACGTCCCTAAAGCTCCGGAAACGTTGAGGAAGTTGTTGGTTATGTTATTCAGTAACAAATCTGGTATTGTGTTATTATTATTCGAATTGTGGAATTGTCCTGATGCTAAAGATTGGGGAGTGTACGATTCCTCTAGGGATTCATAATCATCTGATTTGTTCAAATTCTCAGCTGGCATCGGAGAGCCCATGCTGGTAAAGGAAGATAAAACATTCATCATTTGGAAACTTGCTAATGGAGATGGTATATCAGGCTTTGGAAGTGGTGTTTGATCAGACTGAGGAAAACTCTGGTTGTTGCTATTTCTAGTCGATAAAGAATCAACCTTCTTCAACCCAGTTGATGAAATTGGTAGTGATTGTTGTTTATTTTCTGATGGCACGCTTATCAATTCCTGCTTAATATGAGTTTCAGCACCGAGTGTGAAGTTATTTGGTGAGTTCACTGAACCTAAAGGAGTGCTTGGGACTTCGATTGTAGAAGAACTAGTTGAAGTTGAACTTTCCACTGAAAAACTATTCATCATCATTTGTGCTCGAGGGGAGCTGTTACGATGCACTTGCCTTGATAGTCCAGCCACAGGGTTCAATTTCTCAACTTTTGGTATTTTGTAAGGTCTTCCGCCCCATGTCAATTTCAAAGAATAGTCACATGCTTTACCAGTCTTGATGCAGTTTGTACAGGAAGGTTTCGATTCATCACATTTGATTTTTGCCTTTTTGCAGCCGTGGCAACCTTTCCTGCTTCTTGTTCTTTTATTTGTTGATGTTTGCTGAGCTCCTTCTATGGACATTATATTTTTGCGATGTTTCGGAAACTTGGTATGCGATTCTGGGGAATATATATATGAATGAGATTATGTTATTGAGTCAAGTGCATAAGGATGTTGATAGTATGATCTGAGTGTCTTGTAGTGATAGCTTGACCCAAACAATGGAATAAATGATATTTTGGAATGGTTATTGCGGACATATAAAGTAATTGAGAAAAGAAGAAACAAAGAAGGTATGATGTAAAAGAGATACAAGGATGGATAATTTAAAGCGAGGTTGAAAAATATTTTTCTTAAACCGCTGCAACGTTTATTTTTTAGCTTTTTTTTAACTTGATTATAAAAGTTGGTAAAACGTTTAGATTCGGGGAAGGGGGAGAGGGAGGATATTGAAGGCAGTCGGGGCGGTGATGATGAGTAATTGTATACTTGTTGCTTGTTGAAATTGTTGCACTGAATAGGCTCGTTCAACATATACATAACACTTTCGAGTTTATGGGACCGATATCTTTTTATCAGATAAGATCCGAGATTTGCTTTGGTTGAGCGTTCGCTGTTTTCATTTAACCTGATCTTTAGATCTCTGGTCGATTAAACGGAGCCGGGGACACATTATCTTGAACGTGGATAAAATATGTATTGTATGTGTCTATAGTAATCCAGCCAATTGAGTCATTGGAGAAGAGAGAAAGTGGTATGTTTGGAGAAAAGAGGAGGGGTCCGAAACAGGTCTTGCCGATAGCAGTTACCGTATTGGGCATCTCAATGCGAGATAAGAATCGACTCGTTCTGCACAAAAAAAACCAAAAGCAAACACCGTCGATCGACTTTAAGTCAATGAAAAATGAAATGCACAATAAAGCTGGTGTAAAGGTTTTTAATAATGGCTCCTTTCTCTAAAATAGTCTGCCATTTTACCATTTCTGTTCAATTGGATGCTCCGTCGTTTTCAATTCAAAATTCAATCGGTTTCTCTTTATTGTGGTTTTAGTTTGTTTGTTCGGTTGGTGACAAAACACGTCTTGCCTTAAAAGCCCCTCAATTGAATATCCAGCAACATATTTGGTTCATAATTCACCAGTATATTCTCAGCAAATGACTGGGCCAATAAAGAAGGAAAGCGATGCGAAGGTGCCAGCCCAAGCTGGCCTTCCTCAACCACAACTGAGTACATCTGCTGCTCAAATACGACAAAATCAACCTGGCCAACCTCAAACATCTACCCAGCAACAACAACAGCAACAACAACAGCAACAACAACAAATGGCTGCGCAGCAAAAGAATTTACAAGCTCCTACACAACAACCCCAATCTAGTAGTGGTGGTGGTGGTGGAGGAGGAAATGGGCAATTCTCTCAAGCAGATTTAAACAGAATTGTTCTAGAGTATTTAAACAAAAAAGGGTATCATCAAACAGAGGCTACATTAAGAATGGAAAGTACCAAGATCCCTGGTCAACCAACAATACATTTGACTACTGGTAACTCTTCATTTGAAAAACCTTCTACCGTAACTTCCAATAGATCAAATATTCAATTTCAACAGCAACAATACATTCAACAGAAACAGGCTTCGAAACAGACGCAATTCGATGAAGATCCGAAAATGTTTGCCAGAGCCTATGTAATGTTCAGATCATGGTGTGCAAATTCTTTGGAGATGTATAAATATGAACTTGATAAATTCCTATACCCAATTTTCGTTCACTGTTATTTAACCTTAATTCAAAGAGGCGAAGTTGAAACAGCAAGAAGCTTTTATGAGAAATTCGATAATGACCATTTAATTGCACATAGTTATGAAATTAGATCTTTAGGTGGTATAGCGTTACAGGATCATCTTGAAGAAAATGAAGTTGCCAAGATTTTCAAAAACAATAAATATAAAATCTTTGTTTCAAACACTTCAATGAACTTAATATTAAGTTTCTTGAATGAAAATGAAGGTATTGGCGGTGGTATCATTGTGAGAATCATTAATAACCACATGCGAATAAGTACGCAGACTGAAGTCACTTCAACTGCCGATGAAAGCAATCCAAGTATAGAAAATATGGAAGGAATACCGGCTATTTATCAATTGATAAACGAAGAAGAAAACAAAAAAGGGGATGGTAAAAAGAAAGATAAAAAAGGCATCAATGAAATTGAACAAAGTTTTAACGGTAAAACTGTCAAATTAGGTAAATTCCCAAATGATCCGGAATTCACCAAAGAATTAGAAGCTGAATTAAAACAAAGGGATGAGTTACAAAAGGATAAAAAGTTTGATAAAAGTTTAATGGAAGAGTATACTGAGAATTTCAAAACAGATGCAAACGCTGAAGAGGCACCAAGCAGAGATACTTTACCGTTACCGCAAAGAACTGCATACGATTTAAAGAGAGAAATTTTGAAGATCCAAGATTCTAGATCCAAGATCAAGTTGAATTCAGTTCAAGCTTCATTACCAAGTACTTGTATGTATACTTTCCATAACACGAACAATGATCTAACTTGTGTTGAATTCAACGATGATTCCACAATAGTGGCTGGCGGGTTCCAAGATTCTTTTATTAAACTATGGAGTATTGATGGTTCTCCATTGAAGTCGGTTTTAAAGAACGATGAATACAATCAGACTATTGATGGTGTTGCCGTTAATGGTTGTAGAAGACTAGTGGGCCATAGTGGTGCCGTTTATGGTTTGGACTTCAGTCCTGATAACCACTACCTACTTTCCTCGTCAGAGGATAAAACAGTTAGATTATGGTCGATGGATACATACACCTCACTAGTATCATATAAAGGTCACAATGCACCAGTTTGGGACGTTAAATTCTCTCCGTTGGGTCACTATTTCGCCACTGCATCCCACGATCAAACTGCTAGGTTATGGTCCTGTGATCATATTTACCCACTAAGGATATTTGCTGGTCATTTGAACGATGTAGATGTAGTTGAATTCCATCCAAATTCAACTTACTTGTTCACTGGTTCCAGTGACAAAACTGTCAGAATGTGGGACATTGGCCGTGGTGAGTCTGTTCGTGTTTTCATTGGCCACAATATGCCTATTAACTCAATGGCGGTGTCACCAGATGGGAGATGGGTTGCCACTGCAGGTGAAGATTCTATTATTAATGTGTTTGATATCGCGTCTGGTAGAAAGTTGAAATCAATGAGAGGTCATGGTAGATGTTCGATCTATTCTTTGGCGTTCAGTAGAGACGGTTCAGTCTTGGTCAGTGGTGGTTCCGACAATTCTATTAGAGTGTGGGATATAAAGAGAGGGACGATGGATAATAACAACCCGCAACCTGAAAAGTTTACTGTTGAGTCTGTGATGGCAGCTAGGAATGCCGATGCAACGACGGCTGTTGATTCAGTAGCTTCAGTTAATCAAGTAGGTAATTCTCAACAGCAACAACAGCAGCAGCAAGCTAAAAAGCAAGAAGATGCAAAGAGACGAAAAGAGTTTTGGGCTACACAAGACCATATGGCTGTTTATTTTACAAAAAAGACCCCTGTCTATAAAGTTCACTTCACAAGAAGAAACTTATGTTTGGCAGCTGGTGTTTTTTTGGGGTAAATTGGAACAATTGTAAATTCAGAAAAATGAAATCTGTTCGTTTGTATATTTCAATTCGTTTTTTTTTTTTTGCTCTACTATTTCTCTTCTTTTTGAATTTACTATTTTTTCCTATTTTCAAATTGCGTTCAATTTGCAATCATTGCCGTTGGTGCTTAGAATTTCCCTATTTAAGTGAAGACTTCGTCAAGGCTTATGTTCTTTATTATAAATAGCCGTGTGTTTTACTGTTCTTGTTTAGTTTTCCTTCCTATCGATTGGATAGAAAGATTATCAAATCTGAATACAAAATTTTGATCTTAAAATCTTTTCAACAGTTTTAAATAACTATCGAACCTTCACAATGAAGTGTATATACGGAATTCATTCTTCCTTCTTAAATAGATAAGAATCTATTTAAGAAGATGGTTAAGCGTAAAGTTTTGTTATCTTTCAAACCTTTACACCGGTCATTCATCCGGTGTGTTATATATGTTGAAGAATAGACACCCTATTCTGCAAACTCATATTGAATTATATAATATCAGATTATATTATAGTAACTTCC